>BQNB010078861.1:0-30425 GCA_026074375.1 Tanacetum coccineum | reverse complement strand
TACTGGCTGTAGCGGGAGTCTGTCGTATCCTAATACGATGACCCGTGGAATACCTCCCTCCGGTACTTCCTCATCATCGGCTCCCCAGAAGGTTCTACCAGGCTCAGAGTCGATGTAGGCGGAAGTGTAGGTGACAGTAGATGTCGTAGAAGACATGATTACTACAAAAAGCAAAATAACTTATATAAGTATTACTTATAGGAAAGATCGGTATGATATGCCTGTAAGGCTTTAATAATAAAGATCTTATAGTAATATACGTAATATCATTTATATACACGTATATCTAGTATCCTACTAATGCTTAAAGCAATGCATGTCATGTAAGCATATATGCGCTAGATGTAAACAAGTAATGCATGTATGTCCCTTGATATTTGCTTAATTGTATACTAATTTACCCGGGATTTTGCCTAATAAAAGCAAATTAAATGCCAAAAGAATAGAAAATGTGTGCTTTTGTGTCCAATTGTGCAGGTAAGGATTAAAATGACAAAAAGAAGCAAAAACAATCAAAAACCGACAAGAAACGGGAAAAAAGACAAAGAGTCAAGAGCAAGAGTGAGAAATCAACCAGAGATCACAGCCGGATCAACCCGACTCAGTCAAAGAAAGTAACAAAGAAGTCAAAGACCCAAGATAAAATCAAAAGGACTAAAAGTGACAAGTTCGTTTATAACAATTTTCCCAAAATGTAAATTAAGACCCCAAATCTTTAAGTGTTGACTCTTCAATTATTGACTTCCAATGTATCATCGCACCTCGTGCCTTATTGACCTGAAAAACATGCTTAAAATGGTCAACAATTTGGTGAATTTAAGGTATATGTAATTTCAATAGTAGGAACCCTAAATTTCTAAGCGTGTAATGATTTTACAACACATGCAAACATCATAAAAAGTGATTACGTTTTCCTAAGCTCATGAACACTAAAAGCCGACATGATAATGCAATATATGCCCACGTGAATGCCCGGAATTGATGTTCTAGACCCGAAACATCCCAAATTCGACATGGTATACGTTTGTTCCCAGTGATAGCTAATCACCCGAACGGGGAGTACCAATCCTAAATAGATCTATCTATAACATTCACGCTCATAATCCAGTAATGTAATTCCCAATCACATCTATGCAATTAACAGTTCATGATCATGGACATAACAGGTTATAGTATAAAATGTACACTTGCGTCCAATTTGTAAAACAAAGCATGTTCTCACCCAAAGATGTAAATCATTTAAATAACTGTAAAACATGGGGCTATGAACTTACCTTAGCAGGTAGTTCTCTGAATATAATAAATAACCAAGTAAGCAATGAATCACACCGTCAAATACCTAAGTAAATACGGTCAAGTCTTAGTCTACACATTTAGGCTAACGACTCATTGTATAAACTAAATCCCATTTCAAGTTTATATATATTGTTATCACTTGTGTGGTGGTGCACATGATTATTGTATTTATAATTTCGATGGTTCTCGGGAAACGTGAAATCATTGTTAATAAATGTACTTATTTATTAAGTCGTTAATTAAACCCGTTTAATGTCCGAATATCTTAATATTCGACCGATTCGTTAAGTGTTTTATTAATTCACTTTTGTTCACAAATATACCCTTAAGTTTCTAGATATTACACTTTAGTCCCTAGGTTTATAAATATAAACATTTATACTTTAAACCCTTTAGTTTCGGTAATTACATAATTAGTCCTTTAAGTTTACAAAATGTAATTTAGGTCTTTATAGTTACACTTCAGTCCCTAAGTTTCAGAATGTTTCAAAAACAGTCCCTCACCTTATTTAATATCCGAAAATGACAATTTAATCCCTTAAGTTCGTGAATTTACATTTTTAGTCCCTCGACTTGTAAAAATTGCATTTTAACTCCAAATAAATCCCAACAAGTGGCATTTCATTTTGTTAAGTCCAAATAAGTTATCAAAACTGTTTCGGCTTATAAATAAGCTTATCGAGCTTAGTTTTGGCTTAACGGGCCTTATTGGGCCCGTTAAGGTCCGTTTAGGGTTTTAAAGGTCCAATATGGTTCTAACGAGTACAAAAGCCCTCAATAAGCTGGTTTGGGTCTGTTAAGCTTTAAATAAGCTCAGGGAGCTTATTTCGAGCTTATTGGACTCGTGAGCCTAATAACCCTAACCCGTTATAGCTTTAAATAAGCTCACGGAGCTTATTTCGAGCTTATTAGACTCGTGAGCCTAATAACCCTAACCCGTTATAGCTTTAAATAAGCTCATGGTTCTTGTGGCATTTTAGCTTATTTCTCCTTTCTCATTAAGCTCGTCAATCTGTTTTCGTTTTCAGCTTATCCCAATAAGCAAATAAGCTCTTATAATTGGGTTGTTGGGCCCGTTAGAGGCCCGAATGGGTTTTAAGGTCTTTGGTTAGGTCCATTAGGGTCCATTATGTACATTTAAGGTCCCTTAAGCTCATTGAGTTCTCATAAGATCACCAATAAGCTGTCCAAGCTTATTGTGAGCTTATTCGTCTATATGGGGCTCGGTAATGGGCTAGTGAGCCCATTAAGGGTTCCGTTTGGTTTCAAATGGAAATGCAAGGCCTATGTTGATTTAATAAGCATTTCTAGTTCCCATTTAAACCCGTATGGCTTATTGATAAACCGTAGCTTATTACACGAGGGTTCGTTGGGCCTGTTTGGGTATAATGGGCCCGTTCTTGGCCCGTTAAGGTTTTCTTTGCATTTCGTGTGTTCTAAATGAGTTTAAGAACTCTATAAGCCCTTGATAAGCTCAAGTGAGATTATCTATAAGCTACGAGCCTCAAAACAAAGGCTATTGGGCCTGTTGGGCCTAAATGCAGGCGGTTTGGATTAACCAAGGCCCTTTATGGTCCGTTGATATTTCTAGCAATCGTTTTATATTTGAAAACCTTTGTAAGGGTCGTGTTTATTACATGCACACGTCAAATAAGGTCGTGTATGTTTTCCCGAGTCACCACACCACGTTTACCCTGAAGGTTTACGTATGGTTTTTGTATGAACTCGTATGCATGGGTCTTTGGTCGTGTTAGGATCCAAGTCTTTACATATACAAATTGTTTAAGTCCTAACTTGTCATTAACTCACGTATTGCATGTTCCTTTACATTTTAACACCACCCAAGTAGTTTATGAACCATGACATCGCGTATAACATATATGTTTCATACTTGATATACATGAACCCACGTTAACATATCATTATATGTTAACGTGACATATTTAACTAGTTAACTAAGAGATAAGTATAGTACAAATGATGTAGGTTCGAACGACTTACAACAAGGTCCTAGAGTGCTTGTAACATATCGAGTAGTTTAACCTAAGTGTGTTTCGAACTCGTGTAACCTACCCAAAGCTTCAAAGCTTGTAGACACCAAAACCTTGGTTCACGTATTCCCTTGTGTGCTTGAGTGAAAGTCTTTAATGTTACTTGTTGGTCTGAATGAAATGTAAGTGTGTTTGGTTGCGGTTTATGACCCAAATAAGAGAGAGTGAATGTTTAAGTGTTTGTGAGTTTAAGAAGTGTTCAAGTGTATGTGTGAGTGTGTATTTATAGGCAATATGAGCTAGTTACTCCTCTTGGTTCCAAACTAACTACAACGAGCTAGGAAAGGGTGGTTTAGAGTTTTCTAGTTAATCATTCATGGTTTTATGCTAAACCACTCTTAATGACCAAATATTTGTACAATATTTAGTTTGATACTTGCAATTCTTATGGTTTTGTGTGTTTGATGCTCTCTAGCCGCGGCCTAAGGGTAAAGAGAAAGAAATGGTTGTTAACCATTGGTTATTTAGCTAATGGGGGACATTAAGTACATAGTTTAATTATCTAAGGAATGTACTAGTACTTTGAAAGATCATTAGGAAGATTTTTGCTAGCTAATACCCAAAGGACAAATTTTAGGGGTTTTAACCTACCCATATTCGGTGTTGATGGCTTATCAACACGAAAATTATTCAAATTTCGTGTAAACGGATTAAAAGTGGGTATTAGTTTGAGTCTAGGTAAGTCTAGGTATTTTCGGGGTGTGTCCAAATGTATTTTATTGCGAAACGTAACCCTTTTTATGTGACAAAAAAAAATACGCAAAGTAACTAATTATCTTCTTAATAATTAATTATTACTTGGTTGGTGTAAACTTTAATTTATTTGGCGACCGTTTACATTAATAGATTATTTCTAGTCTACGCGATTTAACTTAAAAGTTAAATTAAAAGTGAACGCGTATCGGACCAAAATAAATAGTGACAAATAATAGGAGTCGTAAAATGACCTGAAATTGAGAAATGTTACAGTCTCCACCCGTTAGAAGAGCTTTGTCCTCAAAGCTTAAGACCTTGTAGTGGATGACGAAGCCCGGTTTGTGAAGAGTTGTGGGTATTTTTGTTTGAACGAATCTTCACGTTCCCAGGTGAACTCAGGGCCCCGCCTAGAGTTCCAGCGAACCTTAACCAATGGTATCCGGCTTCGCTTCAATCGTTTGATCTCCCGTTCCATAATTTCAACGGGCTCTTCCACAAACTGGAGCTTATCGTCAACATGAATTCCTTCTAGTGGCATGACTAATGGTTCGTCAGCGTAACATTTCTTCAGATTAGACACATGGAAAGTATGGTGAACTCTGCTCAACTCTTGAGGAATCAAAAGACTGAAGAATTAGGCGGAAGATAGTTTTGAAGTGGATAAGTCCAAGCTCTTATCCACCTGAAGTCAAACTTCCTGAATTCTTAGGGTTTTGAGACTAAGGACAAGATGTCTGCACTCAACAATTAAGAAAGATTGTTTATTCCATACTGATAAGAATTTGAATTGATCAATTGTGACCACAGTTTTGTATAATATGTACTAGCCTCTCAGCATTGAGGACGATGCTCCTTATCACCCTATTGTGGAGTGCTTACCCCAACTAAGTTCAGTTTAAATAAAAAAATCGTCTTCTAAAGGAGTAGGTTTAAGTTTGGTGCATTTAAATTTGTATCTTTCACAAACCACCTCTACCTACTCTCCTTTCTTTAAATATTTACTAAGTCTACTCAACGGAGAGCAAAAAAGCCTAGTTGAGTTGCAATAGCTAGTCAACTTTGCCCATAAAACACTTTGAGGCGTTTATGAATATTAAAGTTGTTAGTGAGGAGATCACACACACACACATTGTCATTCAATCCACATTGTAGTTTCGCATACAATGGGGTATAATTCTTAATAAATATAAGAGTTAAACGTTAAAAATTAGTTTTGTGTTCTTTACTGTTTTATACTTATATCTTGTCAAAACTGATTTTTATTGGCATTACCTAAAGCCATGAGTTAGTTTATCTTAACTACTATAGTTTTGGCAACTAATTTAAATAGAATAACACATATCACTGTGACATTTAAAGCGAGATAGAGATGAAAAAAATGTTAATGATATTATTTCAATTTTATCTCTTTTTAGAGACAAATTATTTATTTTTAATAGCATATAGTTTAAAGAATATGAAACAATTAAGTGTGTATTAATAAAATATCATCCCAATCTTTTAAAAAACACTTTAGTTCAACAAAACATATAACACAATTTTATATAAAACAAATGGTATAAACCCAGGTCTCCTAGGTAAAAGCACAATATTCCAACAGCTCGACTACAATGAACTTTTTTTATTTATTGCACAAAAAAATAAAAATACAACATTTGAATGTGAACTTCTTAAGTATTAATTTCAAAAAGCAAAACTCGGATTCAAAACAATTCGTCTCCGAACAACATTCGTTAAATAACATTCGCCTTGAAACCCGTAGTTTTGCGCGGGTACCATGCTAGTTTTTTAATAAAAGGATGACTGTTTACTTGTTTTCCTATTTTATCATTGTAAATTTGTAATTAATATTTATACTTTACTTTTATAAACATAACAAATGATGTATTAAATGCAAAGATACTAATATCAATTTTACCAATAAAACATATCACTGTAACAATTAAAGCGAGACAGAGAAGAAAAAAAGTGTTAATGCTACTATTTCAATTTTATCTCCTTTTAGAGACAAAATATTTATTTTCAATTGCATATAGTTTAAAGAATATGAAACAATTACAACACGTATTAATAAAATATCATCCCAGTCTTTTAAAAAACACTTTAGTTACACCCCAAAACGTGAAAAAATCAAAATAAGTTCATGTTCCTGAACTTTCCAATCTTTAAAAAAACACTTTAATTACACTCCAAAGCGGGAAAAAATCAAAATAAGTTCATGTTTCTGAACTTTTTTCAAGAGAGAAGAGAAAAGGTATGAAGAGAAATGTTGGTTAATTTTCTTTTTAAAACTCATTCTTAAAAATGAGATGATTTGAAAAGAAAATACATAAAAAAACTTATAATGAATAAGAATAACTTAAATGCCTCAACACATATAACACAATTTTATATAAAACAAATGGTATAAACCCGGGTCTCCTAGGTGAAAGCACAATATTCTAACCGCTGGACTACAATGAACTTTTGTTTATTTATTGCACAAAAAATACACATACAACATTTGAATGTGAACTTCTTAAGTATGAATTTCAAAAAGCAAAACTCGGATTCAAAATAATTCGTCTGCAAACAACATTCGTTAAATAACGTTTGCCTTGAAACCCGTTGTTTTGCGCGGATACCATGCCGGTTTTCTTAATAAAAGGATTACACTTTACTTGTTTTCCTATTTTATCATTGTAAATTTGTAATTAATATTGATACTTTACTTTTATAAATATAACAAATGATGTATTAAATGCGAAGATACTAATATCTATTTTACAAATAAAAGATAGCACTGTGACATTTAAAGCGAGATAGAGACGAAAAAAGTGTTAAGACTCATGCTATTATTTTAATTTTATCTCCTTTAGAGACAAAATATTTATTTTGAATTGCATATAGTTTACAGAATATGAAACAATTACAGTTTATATTAATAAAATATCATCTCAATCTTTTAAAAAACACTTTAGTTACACTCTAAAACGGAAAAAAATTAAAATAAGTTCATGTTTCTGAACTTTTTTCAAGAGAGAAGAGAATAGATATGAGGAGAAATTTTGGTTAATTTTCTTTTTACAAACTCATTCTTAAAATAAGATGATTTGGAAAGAAAACACATAAAGAAACTTATAATTAATACGAATAACTTAAATGCCCTAAAACATATAACACAATTTTATATAAAACAAACGCACACAATTTTAAAAAAATGCATTTATTACTGCTTTCTCTCTCTTACATTTTAACAAAATGACAATTTTACCCTTACTTAATTAATTGAAATTTAATTTAAAGTACGTAATAATTATTTCAATCAAAGTTAATATAGTAAACTTGATCAAACTTCTTTATCTATATTTAGTAATGGACAATTAAATTGGGACATCAAAAAAAAAACCGTGAACTTAAAATGAATGGAGTAATTATTACTGCTTGTTACTTTTCGCAAAATAACAATTTTATTATTAATTAATTAATTAATTTACAATATGAATTTCTGCAAAATATAACATACTCTATGGTAAACTTGATCAATTATTTTTAATAATTAACAATTAAATTGGTATATAAAAAAGGAAAGTATTAATTTGACATCGAGAGTTTATAAAGACAAAAGAGAGCTTCCAACAATTTTCTGATACTTGTCACTCTCCCAATTCAAACCTCATTTGTTCCCTCTCTCATCTTCTTAGAAATGGGCTCACTACTTGACCTAAACTTAACTCCCGCCACCAACACCGGCGCTGACGTCATCATCTCTAAGTTAACAACCACCCCTAAACTTGAACCCAAAGATGAACCATTTGACGAACCTGCAAACCCTAACCCTAATTTCACGCACTCATTTACACCTTCACAACCTAACGGCCATAACGAAAACGATGTTTATGCTGAATTTAACCGTATTTCCGAGATGTTTCGAACCGCTTTTTTGGACAAATTCGACATAATTTACGACCCCAACTTACAAGCAATTGTACCAGTTCCTGAGGAAAATACGGTCGAAACGCTGCGACCGAAGAACGAGCCGCGGTCTAATGAGTTAGTTAGGGTTACAAATCTCGGTATCGAAGACGAGAGGCGTTTTCGAGACGTGGTGAGGAAAACTAGGATGATTTATGATTCGCTTAGGGTGTTTATAGCTAATGAGGATGAGAAACGTAAGAAATGTGATACATTTGGGCGTGGGCATTCTCGTGGCGATTTAAAGGCGGCTTCTGTTATGAAAGAGAGGGGACTATGGTTGAATCGCGATAAACGTGTTGTTGGAGCGATTCCGGGGGTTTATATTGGTGATGTGTTCTGTTTTAGGATGGAGTTGTGTGTTGTGGGAATTCATGGTTTGCCTCAAGGTGGGATTGATTATTTAGCGTCGAGTCATAGTTCCAGTGGCGAACCGGTTGCCACTAGTATTATTGTTTCGGGTGGGTATGAGGATGATCAGGATAGTGGTGATGAGATTATTTATACGGGTCATGGTGGGCAGGATAAGTTTAATAGGCAGGCGGATCATCAGCGTTTGGAAGGTGGGAATTTAGGGTTGGAGAGAAGTATGCATTATGGTATCGAGGTTCGTGTTGTTCGTGGTTTTAAGTATGATGGTAGCCCGAGTGGTAAAATTTATGTTTATGATGGTTTGTATAAAGTTGTTGAGTCGTGGCTTGAAGCAGGTAAATCTGGTTTTGGTGTTATTAAGTTTAAGCTTGTGAGAATTGAGAATCAACCTGAAATGGGGAGTGCGGTTCTTAAGTTTGCTGAGAATCTTAGGAATGGACAGTTGCAGGTTAGGCCTAGGAGTTATGTTCATATGGATATGTCGATGAAGAAAGAAAAGGTTCCTGTTTTTCTTTTTAATGATATTGATGATAATCATGAACCGATGTATTATGAGTATTTGACTACATCTGTTTTTCCGCCTTTTGTTTATCACCTTGGGGGGAAAGGTAGTGGATGTAACTGTGTTTCTGAATGTATGGGTGATTGTTTTTGTGCTAAAAAGAATGGTGGTGAATTTGCTTATGATCAAAATGGTTTACTTATTAGGGGAAAACCGTTAATATTTGAATGTGGACCACATTGTAGTTGCCCTCCCACTTGTCGAAACCGTGTTAGCCAAAACGGTGTTAAAAACAGATTTGAAGTGTTTAGGTCACCGGAAACTGGTTGGGGAATTAGATCTTTGGACTTGATACAAGCTGGTTCGTTTATCTGTGAATATACAGGTCTTATTCTCACAAGAGAACAAGCCCAACTATTTTCAATGGATGGGGATAAGTTAATCTATCCGAATCGGTTTGGTGAGAGATGGGCAGAATGGGGGGATTTGTCTCAGATATTTTCTGATTATGTACGTCCATCATATCCATCCGTACCTCCACTTGATTTTGCAATGGATGTTTCTAGAGTGAGGAATCTTGCTAGTTACATGAGCCATAGTTCATGTCCAAATGTTTTAGCTCAACTGGTTCTATATGATCATTCCAATCTTTCATTCCCTCATCTTATGCTGTATGCTATGGAAAATATACCTCCGATGAGGGAACTTAGTCTTGATTACGGCGAAGCTGATGAGTTGACAGGGAAGCTGGCCATTTGTAACTAAATCAACTTCAATTATGTACCTGAATGGAGATTGAGGGGTCATTATTTTACCCAAGGTAATTACAGTTTCTCATTTTGTTTATCAAACAGTTTTTATTTGGTGTACCATGCTGATAGGGTTGGGTAACAGGATAATGTGGGTCAGATTGACCAAAACCCATTTTGTCCAAAGTTGTTAAAGCTGTTTGTATATTAGTTTGCCATATATGATTTCAGTAGTTCTATTACTTCGGCAAAAATCCAATTATTTTGAAATGATTTAGGAGGTTTTATGGCTTTGAAGTTCATTTTTCGGGCAGCTTTCAACCCGTTTGACCATTTGACTTGTTTTCTCAAAATCTATTTTTTACCTTGCTCAATATTGTCATGTTAGAGATAAAACATAACCTCAATCAGCCCACTGGCCAGTCATAAGTTAATGAGTTGCAATTGCGACTCTGAGCTCATAACTCTATGGGCTCGATCAAGGCTAGAGCATGGATCGACCAATTTAGCCCAAGCTCGAGCTATGCTCAATAACATGATGAGCTCCAATGATGCCAGCTTCAACTCAAGATAGCCTAAAGCTCGAATATGCATACACACAGTATTCTTCGATAATAAATTTATATTATTTATAATATAGGTAAACCTTGTCTTTAATTGAAAAACTTTTAGTTAAGTATAATAACATCCAGCAATAACTTCCTTTATAACTTTAATTTATATAAATATATATGAACACATAATGTCACATATACATATTATAAAAAGCTCGATAATAGCTCAAGCTAAGCCCTCATAAGATCGAGCTAAGCTTGTTACATACTTTGAGCTCGAGTGTACATATCTTTATATAAGAGTCTTTGTGCAACACTATTTGCTTTCGGTGATAGATGATTTGCAATGCCCTAACTAATATAAGACATAAGGTACAAGGCTTGTCATTTTGAGTTTTACATTAGTATGCCTCACCCTTAAGTTCACTCAAACACATAAGGGTTAATCCTCACCTTATGTCTTTTGCCATGGAATATACACCTCATGAGGGGGCTTAGTCCTGACTTCTGATTATGACGAGGCTGATGAATCGACAGGGAAGCTGGTCATCTGCAACTAAATCATCTTAAAGTAGCATTTTATGTACCTGAATGTAGGTTAAGGGATGAATGGTGCACCAAGTTATAGTTTCTCATATTGGTTACTTACCTCTAAATTGTTTCTCATATTGGGTCAACTTAATCATTTTGTTTTAGTTTTGGGTCAACCCAACCCCACTTTAACCTACATTCAGTTATAGTATCTCATATTGGGTCAACCCATTGGTGTTATATGGTTAGAAAACCATGAATGTGTGCTTTCCATTGCAAAAAGTGGGGACTTGATTTATACACAAATACTTTTGGACAATTGTTTAGTGTTCGAACTTCTACATTATTGTTAAATCACATGTGATATGTCATGCGAATTTCAATACTAAAAAAAACGTATAAAACGAAAAAAATAATTCGTCGAAAGTATATGCAAGTGCTCGTCTATTGAAAGATAATAAAATGCTCGTCGCGACGGTATAATTTGTTTTGCCTAACGATTAACGGTTAATGAGATATTTAAATTATAAAAAGATGAGTGTAATTGCAATTTTATAAAAGTATTAATAAATCTCCGCCTTTTTCCTCAATAGAAAAATGAGTGGTTTAGATTTGTCATTTGGTATGCAATTTTTTTTTATATGTAAATGATCTCTCCTCTTAATACATATGTTACAATCTTTTTTTGTCGTTCATTTTTTTATTTGTTTGCATTTAGTTTCATATTATTTGATCAAAGAATACAAAACGCGGTAGAACAACCTTGGTATGGCCATGTCTTGATTAATGGGTTTCGTGTGTTTACATCACGGCTTGTATATTCATCTATTATATTAGGGTTAGTTTTCAGGGAACGAGATCTGTGGTTATTTGGTAATGGATTATCATTGTAGAAATGTTAGAGCTGATCTCTTGTCCAGATTTTCTTCATATCTGATCAAACCTGACATGTTGTGGTCTCTGGATGCTAATTACGCAATGAAATTTCTTGCCTTTGTAGGTATACACAAACAGATATTTTGGCAACTATTTCCAGCTCAGTTTTTAAAAGAATTTAGTCCTATTTTTCTCTCTCGTAGCGCAGTTTTGAGTAGGAAGCGCCTATCATAAAATTCACAAGCTTATACATCCTGTTATGGTGATGCTGGTGTCAGTTCATCATGTTTTCTGGGTGTAACTTCGTGTAATATATAACCATTGTGATGGTAAATCACATATGAAGAAAGAAGAGGCCGAGGAGCAAGTCAACCGAAGAAGTTGGTATGAAGCAGTTAATCTCTGCGCTAACATAATTAATACCTATCCCATCCGCATGTGGATGTGATTTTTTGTTGTAGACTTGTGTATGCGTAATTGGTTTGCTAATCTAAAGCTTGTTAATTAAATGTTAAGACCTGTACATGTGAAGCTGAAGTTTTATAGATGTCTCATGCATAATGCATGTTGAAATGTCCGATTGTAGTATGGGTATCAGTTTTGCTCCTGATCGCTGTGTAGTATGCAAGTGGACGTCTAGTGAAAGAGTGGCTAGTTCCCTACGCTTCTTGAATGTGAATTAACATGAGAAGAAGCACATGTATCAATATTCCAAGTCGGGTCCTGAAGAGTGACGGTGCTAAGCGCACTTGGGAGCAAAGTCTCTTGAGTTGGAAATGATTTAGGAGCCGAACCAAGAATACCAGCCGAACTAGATGAAGATTGGGCCCGTAAAGATAGATGATGGGCCTGTTAAAGCTGTAGAAATAGGGGTGTTCATTATTCAGGTAATACCCGAATAAACCAAAAGAACCGTACCGAAAACAAGTGAATTGAATTTCTCAAAATCGAATTGAATTAAATATTTGGTTTTTCGGTTCGGTTATGGTTTTGGGTATCTTTAACCGAAAACTGAATTCATATAAATACATATACAATTTATATATTTATATATAAAAAAAATATTAAAACTCTTCTAATATAAATATAACATTTTTAAGCTTGAAATTTTATTGGTGCTAAACTAATTAATTAAAATAATGTAAAAATCTATATAAATAATTTTTAACCGAATTCATATAAATTAAAAAAACACAAATATACGTCCACAATAACAACTACAAAATACACCTAAAAAAATAAAAAATAACAGCTACGAAATACACCTAAACACATAACAAGCTTAACAAACAAAATCAACAACCTATGTAAACCCATATACCAATAAAAACAGAGCAAATCCAATACTTACGGCCAAATGTCGGAATACGCATTGAATCAAAAAACCCTATTTTTGAAGAACAACAAAAAACATGGCTTCCATACACGTCCTAAAACCCAAAACGTCGTTTCAAGCTGCAAGAACTAAAACAAATCAGTTAAAACAAGCCAAAAACACTTCAAAACACCGCATGCAATACACAATTTCCATAACCTTACACATCTAAAACACAATGAAACTTATACAAATGAACAATTACAACAAAAACATACCCATATGAAAACTAAAATCAACGATACAACTGCCAATACAATATGTTACCCAAATTGCAGTTCGAAGCCTGTAGAAGTAAACAAAAAAGATTAAAATAAAACGTTTCATTATGGACTAATTGAAATGACAATTTCATTTTACAAATTTTCAACTAATTGAAATGACAATAGGCGTCCTTATCAAAGGAGCGTCGAACTAAAGTGCATGAATCTCTTTTCTTTATTTGTATAACTTTTTTCTCTATTTTTTGTTTACACCATTACGAGAGAATAATGAGATGACACCAATTAATCATGTATTGATAAACACGAAAAATTTCACAACTAAGTGGTGTTTTACAAATAGAAGTTATATTAAAACCTAAAACCTTGAGTAAATGGCCTAAGAGCATAGGGAGTCGTGGTGCCAAACTCTTGGTGCCAAACTCCAAAAGTGGTGCCACATCAGCAAAATGGAGTTTGGCACCAGAAATGCCATGGCACCAGAATTCAGTGGGAGTGGTTTGACACCAGAATTCTAGTGCCATAGCATTTTTTTAATTTTTTTTTTTTCATATTTATTTAAAATACACTTATTTATAAAACTAAAAATAAAATTCATTGAAATTAAAAACATTACATTAAAAAACACAATACATAAAAAAAACATAAATTAAAAGACATAAAATGAAAATGCATAGAATTAAAAATCATAAATTTGGCGGCGCCGACTAGTTTGGAGGTGGTGGATATGCCGCTCGGATTCTTGCCTTTTGGGCGTTGATGATAGCGGCGTCGGCCGCATCCATCCCGCGTGTGTCGATTTGTAGCACACGCATGTCCTCCGCAATCCTTTGAGATTGGATCAACCGCCTTCGGTCTTCACTCTCTCTCTCGAGAACGGTCATTTTGGCTTTGCGGTCTAACTCGTATTGTTCCGCCATGAATTCTTGATACGCGGCCGGGTTTGAACCGGAGCTAGCGGTCGAGTTAGAACCCGTACGTTGACTTTTAGCAAGTCGTTGCAAACCGGGTGGTCGAGGCAAATCATCATCTCCAAAATGCTCCGGTTCCTCGTCGGTGCCCAAAAGACGATTTCTTCTTTGCAAAGTCGAATCGGGGTTTGTCCACTTGTGTTTGCCTTTCAAAAAAAGCCAAGCACTCCGGTGCTTAAACTCACCCCCCACGGTTGCATCATACAACGTGTGCACCCTCGACATATGATCATCATCATTCTCCCCACTATGAACCGCGGTTTCTTGCACCAATTGATTAAACTTGAGAACCGAGGTATTCATTGGAGTCCACTTACCCGTCAACATGTTCTTGGTACGCTCCGTGAAGCCTTTTTTCTTCGCTTCCGTATTGTACACATTTTGGATTTTGTACCAAAAAGTATCTCGCTTTTGATCACACCCGGTTTTTGGATCCTCGGAAACTTGAATGAAACATTCCGCCAAAAGCAACTCCTCATCTTGAGTCCACGCATTACGAATTCTTTTTTGTTTCTCAAGTGGCGGTTCTTTTTCTTTGTTTTTTTTTGCCTTCGACTTCAAACGGACGCCGCGGCTAGGCTTCGACGTCGGGGTCGGAACCGGCTCGTCTTCATCTTCGGTATCTTCGACTTCAAAGTGGTGCGATTGTTGCTCGGAATGTGGTTGGGAAGTGGTGAATTGGTTTGGTAATTGTTGTGGTTGTTGTTGGTGCATTTGTTGCATTTTAAATTGTTGAAACATCAACAATTCTTCTTGGTTAGTAAATTGAGGTTGGTAATTTGGATTGACATAGTAAGGCATTTGGTTGAATGCCGGTTGAGTGGAGGAGCCCGGATTCGAAGACGACCCCGGAATTTGGTTGGTTGGGTCGTTAAGCATACCGGAAATCCAATTTGGTAGGTTGGGGTTGGGATTGGGATTCATTTTTTTTTTGAGTGAAAAAAATAGAGAAGTAGAGAAATGTGAAGTAGAAGATGTATTGAAAGTGTGTGTGAAGTATGAAATAAAAAGGGGGTATTTATAGGATTTTTAAAGGGGTAAAATTGTGATTTTTGGGGTATTTTTTTGAATATCCGCTCCCCCTAACGGATAGATTTAAAAAAAAAATTGAGTTTGGCGTGGGCTGTTAGCCACGGCGCGAAGACCCTTGGCGCGAGCCATGGTGTCGTGCGCCGTTGTCCATTTTGGCGCCATGGCTTGGCACCAAGCCAACATCCATGGACTCCCTATGCTCTAACAATGTATCCATTTTGAAAAAACGAACAATTTATATCGTCAATCAATCATTACTCTATTTATATAAAAGGTGAGATACTCGGTTGCAACCTGCCGGGTCAACCCGTCGGGTATCCACCCGTTTCTATCTCGCATTTTTTGGTTTTTTAGATGGTAACCCGATTCATAAACCCATTCTTCTTATTCTTTACCCGCTTATTACCCGATTCTCTTACCCGCCCAATACCCGGCTTCCCAACTCTTAACACGTGGGGGTTACCTGTCACCTACCTCCCACCGCTTAGTCATGAAACCCTACAAAAAACTAATGCACCTGTGTTTTTCCATTGGTATTTCGCGAGAAAGGAGGACCGGTAAGTGGTTGCCGTCGGATTTATTGTATGCTTATCATGTATTATTACATATTTTCATATATATATATATATATATATATATATATATATATATATGGTTTTGATTTTAGATCTTGATTATAGGTTTCAATTCTTATAAGGTTTTGATTTTGGGTTGTATATTTTCATCAGAAGCTTCCCATTGGAGATGGAAGATTTCTGGACTACATGGGGTTTATGTACTGGTAACTATGATGCCAATAAAAAAGGTAACAACTTGTTTCACTCATTAGTTATTTATAAAATAAGGGGGTGTTTGGGAATTAGTATTAAAAGACTGCGAAATTGTATAGGGAATAGTGTTTTAGTTTGTTTGTGTTACAATAAGCATAAGCTGGTCTGGAATCGTTCATTCTTCATTGTTACAGTAACTACCAGTAGATATGTTAAAAGTATAGTTTTTTGATGTGTTATACTTTGCTGAAACTGATATTCATAATAAGGCATATTGAAGGATGGCCATGTTAGTTGTCGTATGCGTATGATGTGGATAAATAAATACATTATAGATGCTGAACTTTTTAGATTAGTTTGCTGAGCGAAAAAGTACTTTGTTATAGACTGAAATTGGAGAGTATTAGAGTGATAGAGTAGTTGTTTTTGTAATTTGGAATAACATATATGTATTTAGTGTAGTATAGAAGCATATATTTGGCTCTACTTTTGGTTTATGATGTTTAAGATCAAGTTATATAAACTTGCATCATTCTTTGGACTTTTGACAGATTATATCTAAGCATCTAACAGATATCTCTAGCTTGCAAAGTTTGCAGCCATGGCGGTCGTATCCTCATATCCGACATATTCGATTCCTTACTTATCTGAGCCTCAAAACAATAAAATAATTACTTTTTGCATTCTCATTGAGCGAAAATGCCGTATCGTCATATCCGACATATTCGATTCATTACTTGAAAATTGTTGGCCAAAGTGGTCAGTAGCTGTTGAAATCAATCTGAACAATCAATACCAGTTTGACCCATTACCAAAACTGCCCCTCATGCCACCTCTTTGGATATTGGATTAAAAAAAATTAAATTTAATATTGTTGTAGTGTTTTGTCAGATATTTAGTCGGACATTAAAAAAGTATTGTCGAAAGATGGTATGTTGAAAGGTACCCTGAAAGTCAATTCATACTCAAGTTTCATATTTTCGAGATTAAAATGAGTCCTTTACGTTTATCTTTTTCGAGCATTATATGTGGTTCTAACAACAGCATTACGGATGCTATTCTGTTACTTTTAATAAAGTGATGGCGTTTGCGGGATTCATTTATAGAAACAATCGAATACGTTGTGCAGCTAAATCCCATATTAGACAAAGAAGCTACTAAATGTCTGGACATAAATTTTTGGTTCTGATGGTTTGTTTCTATTTTAATGTTTACAACACTTTGATTCTTTATAATTTTTTGTAGATGAAATGTATAGAAAATTGCATAGAGAGATTTATAAGTGGCTCATTTATGTACCATATAGATCTATTGAACGGCCATAGATAAAACTATGTCCATGTAAGAATCATCGCCTAACTTAAAGTTTCAATAATCGATTTATAAACTGATAGTGCATCTTTTACAGAATTCTGTCGGTGGGGAGTCACATTTGGCGACCGAGACTAGTTGTCATGGAGCAACAGAGGAGAATCAATGGCTTATGATGGTTCATATCGTGTTCTATATACTGCATATGCCTCAAGATAGTTGTCATGGAGCAACAGAGGAGTCACATTTGACGACCGATACCAGTTTTCATAGACCTAAAATAGGTGCTTTTGTCAAGTGTTGAGCGATAATAGCCACTTTTAAGATTTACATATCGTGTTCTATATACGGCATATGCCTCAAGAATATTAAAAGCATGTGTTTGGTGTTGACAGATGTTTCCATGATTACTGGAAAGCAGTGCTAAACCATGTGAAGAATAAAAGTCAATCCGGCCGAATAGAGCTTACCTACGGATTCAATGACTATGATGTTGATTATCTTCGTCAGAGTACCAAGAATGACTTAAACCTTAAATACGGTAACCTTGCTACACTCTGTTCTTTATTTTTACTTCAAAGCTCTTCAATACTTGAACCACTTTACCCGGTGGGTTCAAACCCCGTTAGTCGGGGACCAAATAAAAGGTATCTAGGTTGTTAGTTAAGCTCAAGCTTCAAATTGAAGATGTAGTGTTAACTACCGTCGTTTAAGGTTGACATTGTTTTCACTCTATTGCTACATTCTTAGCAAAATAGGCGGTCACAGGTCTAAACGGGTTTGGTTTATCCGCCCATATTACCAAAAGAAAATCAATTTTAACAATTTTTATATAATCATAACTAGGCTATAGTGGACAGTGATTCAGTTACAGTGGGAAGTTTTTTTATCTGCTCACACGGGTTTAATTTTCTTACTTTGTTGTATCTGTGTTGTTTGCATTCCTGTGTTAAAACGTGAAAGGAAAACAAGAGCTTGAAAACATGAGTACTGAATTTGAACATGAAAACATGAACTATTTTAAGAAAAGTTGCAAAGCCTTTTTTTGATAGTTGTAGCAGTTCTCTTGATGTCGATGTTGGTATCCAGTGATATGGGCTGCTTAATCAGTTTGAACTCAAAAATATGAATAGTCAATTATTTGCCAACATGTATAATAGTAGAGTGTCTTACTATCTATCGGGCAAAAGGTGATTTAATTTTGTTGATTTTGCAATATCAAGTTATGTGTAGGCATGCTTCTTTACAATCGATGTGGCGATTAAACTGGGCTTATTCTTTTGAAATATGTTTTTTGACAGCTGCAATGGATCTTAGCTTCAGAAGCTTGCCTCATCAAGGTGACTTGACTTCGTGGATTATGCAATCTTAGGTTATATTTAAGGAGTGTTTGTTTAGATTTGATGTGCCGATTAAATGGTGCTTATCTTTTTGATTAAATGGTGCTTATCTTTTTGCAGTCTGAGGTTACTATTCTGTTGAGCAAAAGAGAAAGCAGATTGTAGCAATTTCGAAAGTAAAAAAGGTTGTACAGAGTTTGGTTCTTCATTGGAGGAAACTGTCGAAATCGGAGGCCCACATACAGGTGACATTCTAACAAACAACATAACACAATGGCCATAGAACAGAGATGAAGACTAAGAGCAATCATGTCACACCCTGACAATGGCAAAAACTCGGGAATGCAACATAATGATCAATCATAACACAAGATACAAAAAAAGAGAAAACTACATTGCATAAACTCCAAGCGCTATGAAGAACACCAACCTTGAACAAACTCAAGTGATGTCCCAATCGCAACTAAAATCCACAATCTCTTACAATTATTCATATGCCCGCACAGGGGACCATAATCCAAACTTAATCCAAAACATCCAAAACCAGAATCAAACAATAAGCAAGCAAGACTTCAAATGAAATTCCACACGGGATACTCTATCAATCACTAAACTACTCTTCTTTCACTTCATCTGAAAATGATACTCGAAAACGTCAACAATAATGTTGGTGAGCTCGTAGGTTTGACCTTAAACCCAAAAGCTGTGCCAATATTTCAACAATGGACAATAGTGCTATATGACAGTGAATATATGCAAACAACCTTAGCATCACCGCTAATCAATAACCATATGTCACTTACGCACCTAAAGGGCCTACCAGCTGGAGCACTAAAATTAGGGCAGGACCACACACAAACCTGGGTAGGCGTACCCATCCGCTCCAATAATCACACAAATACTGGGTAGGCGTACCCATCCGATCCAAACAATCATGCATCACATAATATTCACATAGCAGTCATAAGCACATAACTTGTCCCAAAAACAAAACCACATTTCGCACAGATCAATTCAAAACATTTCAAAACACATTTGAGTATCATTTTCCCCCAACGGAAAAACCAGTAAAAAGTGGGGCTACGAGAACTCACCTCAAGCAAGTCTTTAGCAACCAAATCTCAATCACACAAGCAAATGCAACGACGCCCGCACACGACCTAGTCCAGTTAATGTCCCAATTTAATCATCCAATTCCAAAACAATCTTCACGTTTGATGCATAGAGTTTAGACGCGTTGTACAATTACCCAAAACAATTTAGTGGTGTGATGGTTGACGACTTAACTCCACAATCATATCAATCTCATTCCTCGATAATACATACTTATACTATTTAGCGTAAATAGATAAGTAATATAATAAATATTTATAATTATTAATTATAAATATATCTCGACAAGTCCAAGTACATTCGGTATCCTAAGTCACTTCAAAATTATGTATTCTATACGGTTGATTGAAAATGAAAGTTATCTAATAAAACATTAGGAAGTTTCGAGAAAAATTATATTTTTCGTCTTTTAGTGGCAAATAAATATAACTAATTTAATCTTATTAAAAATCATAAAATCATGTTTTAGAGAAAATTTCTAAGTATAAAACTTTTCATGAAATTTCGACTATGTACACGTTCCATATATACAACGTTTTCAAGGTTTCAAACCTTATTTTTCACCAATTTTCACCAAATTCAACACTTTGCGCTCAAATTCCAAATCTCAATCTTTAACACTTACCAACACTTTTCTCCAAAATATATTCAATATCACTTCGTAAAATACCTTTTCACTTTCAAAAGTTCGCAAAGTTTCATAATTACTAATAATCGCTTATTGGGCCTTAAGGTCCAAAAAGGTCCATTAGGAACATTTTATAAGTCCAAAATATAATCCAAGTCCAAAACCAAGGTCCATTGATATATATATAAGTATATACTTATATGTAAAAATAATCCGGACCACAATAAGCCGTCCTATTAAGCCGCGGCTCAAATAGACTTAATAGGGGTGAGTCCATAAAACTCACAAAATACTTATATTAAGCTTTAAAATAAAAGGCTCATAAGATACGTATGTACTAAGCCCTCAAAATAATCACAACATTCCTCGTGACTTTACCAATGACGTGGCATATAAGCCTCCAAATAACCGAGAAATACTAAAAATAGTCCGATTAAGCTTACATGCTACTATAAAAAATAGCATTTCTAGATTATATATTATTCAACCATTCACGACCACAAACATCAAAACTACAAAAAATCATCTTTTTCCTTTTTACATTCACGAACCAAACATCCCCTTTAAGCTATCGTTCGTTTCCAAAAATTAATTTTTACAAACGGTGCAACTTGTACATTTAATCTATGCATCAAACTAAACCAAAAGGAATTAACGCAATTTAAATTTAAAAAACTTACAAGAAATCTTCAAATTTGTAGATTTTGACACGAACCGGACAACCCAAACGTTGTTTTAATGAATAACCAAACACTAAAATCAATCCAAAATATTTATGTCTTCATGTTTTCTTGATCAAACTTCAAAAATTATAAGAGTGTGTGTGTGGTAGGTACGGACGAACCACCTAGAGAGAAAGGGAGAGGATTTTTTTTGTGTAAAATGATCTATGTGAGAAATGCTTAGATGTTTTTTTTGAACGACAAATTTTATTAAAAAAACTAGCAAGGAGCTAGAAAATATTACAAAATAAGACAATTAGGGTTTTTAAGCCAACTAACCCAATTGATTTTAAACTTACAACGATTAGAAATCCACAAATAGGACAATTGAACAATGTCATCGAAAAGAAGATCACGCCTAGGCTGCTTGGATCCGAACAAAACCTGGTTTCTAAAGCGCCAACTTTAGACAAATGAGCTAAAATTAAGCCTCCTTGTCTCTTTTTCTTTCATATAACCGGGCATGGCATCCAATGTGGGTGTCAGGTCTTTCTTTTCGTGTCGAAATCACTTAAATACTCGTAAAACTCAACCGTAACATTTACCCCAAAGTTAATTAGCATTTTTATTCACTTTAAAAATACTTTTCCATTAACCTAGAGTATTCACATGACATATTTTCACTTTAAATCCTTCAAAACTTAATTTGGACATTAACGGGCATGTCAGACTTGTTTTTCGGCATTTTTCAAAATTCACGGGTCAAGCCGCCCGGAATACACATAACACTATAATACCTTCCAAAAGGGATTAATAAACACAAATAACCACATTCATCAACATATTCTATCAAATCATCACCGTCACACGGGTAAAAATCTGAATAAATGACATTCCACAACGTCAAAGGAACTACTAATGAAATTTCAGAAACACAATAAGGGTAAATGTCGCACATTCTACCCCTCTTAAAAGAATTTCGTCCCTGAAATTCAACTACTAACACTACTAAACAAATGCGGGTACTTCAATTTCATCCGATCTTCACGTTCCCACGTGAATTCAGGGCCACGTTTCGAATTCCACCGAACCTTGAACGGAAGGCAATCTATACGCTTCAACATCTTCAACTTTTTTAAATTTTCCACAGGATCTTCCACAAAATTCAACTTAGCATCAACTCGAATCTCATCCAAAGGCACTTTCAGTGTTAGATCAGCCAAACACTTCTTAAGGTCGACAGTGGAACGTGTCATGAACCACCATTCCTTTCTCTCAGCAATCTAATCCGAATAGGCCACAGGGGACTTCTTAATAATCTCAAATGGTCCAAACAAACTATGGTGCTAACTTCCTTTCTTCCTATAAAGCGTACCCAACTTTTCAATGGCGCACTTTGAGCAATAGACTATAGTCACCTACACTAAACTCTAGAGGCTTCTTCCTCTTATCAGCATAACTTTTCTGACGATCACGCGCAGCCTTAAGTCTATCCTTAATCTGTGTGATATTCTTAGTAGTCTCTTGCACTAACTTAGGTCCTATCAACTGACCTTCTCCAACCTCAGCCCACATAATTGGCGAACGACACTTTCTACTATACAATGCCTCAACCGGAGCACATCTCACACTAGAATGATAACTATTGTTATACAAAAACTCAACCAACGAAAGATGAACATCCCAACTTCCTCAGAAGTCCAGGACGCATGCTCTAAGCGTGTCTTCCAAAGTCTGAATAGTACGCTCACTCTGACTATCGGTCTGAGGGTGATAAGCCGTACTCATATCTAAACGAGTCCCTAATGCCTCTTGCATTGATTGCCAAAACCTTGATGTGAAACGACTATCACGATCTGATATAATCGAGATTGACACACCATGTCTAGCAACTTTCTCATTCAAATACAACCTAGCCAACCTTTCCATCTTATAATCCTCACGCATACGTAGAAAATGAGCAGACTTAGTTAATCGGTCCATAATGACCCAGATTGTGTCATGCCCACCACTAGTCCTAGGCAACTTAGTCACAAAATCCATAGCTATCCCTTCCCATTTCCATACGAGAATCTCAGGTTGCTGGAGCAAGCCAGATGGCCTTTGATGCTCAGCCTTAACCTTTAAACAAGTCAAACATTTACTAACATACTCAGCTATATCCTTTTTCATTCCAGGCCACCAATACCTATATCTCAAATCATAGTACATCTTATCAGCTCCTGGGTGTACAAAGTACTTCGACTTATGGGCTTCATCCATTATCAAGGTTCTCACCTCACCTTTCAAAGGTACCTATATTCGATCTACGTAGTACAATATTCCATCACTTCTCTATTTTATCATCTCATCCAAACCTTTCTGCAATCCTGCAAACTCATCCCCAACCTCCTTTTGAGCCGCCAGTATCTTATCCTTGATACTCGACTAAAGCATCATATTCATAGCTCTAACTCTCCTAAGGCATCAGCCACCATATTCGCCTTACCAGGATGGTAGCGAATTTCGCAATCATAATCACTAAACAACTCTATCCAGCGATGTTGTCGCATATTCAACTCTTTCTGACTAAATATATGCTGAAGACTCTTATGATCCATATAGATGAAACTCTTTGTCCCATACAGACAATGTCTCTAGATCGTAAGTGCAAACATAACCGCACCCAACTCTAAATCATGGGTAGTATAATTCTTCTCATGAATTTTTAATTGCCTAGACGCATAAGCTATCACCTTACCTCTTTACATTAACACACAGCCTAGTCCTATCCCGGACACATAGCAATATACCACAAAATCTTCTGGTCCATTGGGGAGAGCTAGAACAGGCGCATTACATAACTTATCCTTCAAGGTCTGAAATGCCAATTCCTGTTCCTTACCACAATCGAAAGTCTTACTTTTCTGAGTCAAGATAGTAAGAGACTTAACTATCTTAGAAAAGTTCTCAATGAACCTACGGTAATACCCAACCAATCCTAAGAATAAACGAACCTCAATCAGAGTTCTAGGGGCTTTCCAATTCTTAACAGCTTCAATCTTACTAGGGTCCACATGAATTCCATTACCATTTATCACATGCCTAAGAAACTGCACTTCTCTTATCCAAATTCACACTTAGAAAACTTAGCATATAATTTCTCCTTTTTGAGCAGTTCTAAGACTAACGTTAAATGTTCTACATGCTCCTCTTGAGTCTTAGAGTAGATTAAGATATCGTCTATAAACACTATCACAAACTTATCAAGATACGACCTACAAACTCTATTCATCAAATCCATAAATATTGCTGGTGCATTAGTCAGACCAAATGGCATTACACGGAACTCAAAATGTCTGTAACGAGTTCTAAATGCAGTCTTTGGTATGTCACCCTCGTGCACTCTCAGCTGATGATATCCAGACCTAAGATCTATCTTCGTAAAAAACTATGACCTTTGCAGTTGATCAAATAGATCATTAATTCTAGGAAGCGGATAACGATTCTTAACAGTCAACTTGTTCAATTCTTTGTAATCAATGCACATCCTAAAAGAACCATCATTTTTCTTTAACGAACAACACCGGCACTCCCCAAGGCGACGAACTTGGTCGAATGAAACCTTTGTCTTGGAGTTCCTTGAGTTGTCCCGACAACTCCTCTAATTCAGAAGGTGCCAAACGATAAGGAGACTTTGCTACCGGCGTTGCTCCAGGGGTTAACTCAATCCGAAACTCAATTTCCCGAATAGGCGGTAATCCAGATAGATCATCTGGGAATACCTCAGGAAAATCTCTAACCACAACAATCTCTTCTTGTTTCTTATCACTAGCCTTAGCACTCATCAACAATCTCGCTTTCTCTTCCGGTCTCTCTCCCACTACTCTAAGCACCTTGCCATCCGGTAGTGGTATCCTCACTACCTTCTCATGGCAAATTATCTCAGCCTTATAATTAGACAACCAGTCCATACCTATAATCACATCAAAACTCCCATGTCCAAAAGGTATCAAGTCGATGTCAAATACATGACCCTCGATTTCCAGTTTGCAACCCTTAATAACCTTATCAATCTCTACTAGCTGCCCGCTAGCTATCTCAATCTCATATTTGAAACCTAATTCGCTGGGCTCTAAGCCTAACAGAGGTATGAAGGTAGTGGAAACAAAACTATAGTCGGCACCAGAGTCAAATAAGGTAGTGGGAAAATGATTGTTTAAAGAAAACGTACCCGTCACAAGGTTCGAATCATGGCGAGCTTCCTCTGCTCCTAACATGAATACCTTACCCCTAGCCTGGTTCCCTTGGTTTCCACGACCCTGACCCCCGTTATTAGCAGCAACTTGATTTGGAAGATTTTCTTTCGGGCCTCGTGCCCTATTCAATCTAGGACAAGCTGGCCTGACATGGTCGGTACTACCACACTCATAACATGCCCTAACAGTTGGGTTTCTAGCATTGAAAGGATTCACATTCCTCAGCACACCTCTATAATCCCTCGCCAAATTACCCGGGTGGTTATAGTTGAAGCATGTGCGACAAAGTCCACCGGGTGCATGGTAGGAGTTGCAGGTGGTAAACTTGGGCCAAGTACCCGTATTCTCTCTTCCTACAGGGTTCACAGTAGTAGCAAAAACATTTACAAACCTAGTCCTCTTATTATCATCCTTTCCACTCCTATCCTTGCTAGGTTCCCCCATATTACCCCTCTTCTCAATCTTCTTAATTCATCTATTCCTAACAGCCTCATCAGTTAGTGCACTAGAAATTTGCACAACCTTTTGTATAGACTTTGGATCCGTTGCTACCACCATCCTACGGATCTATGGAGCAAGGCTATATATATATCTCTTAATCATCCTACTCCCAGGAGTTACCAAATGAGGAACTAACCTCGCCAACTCATGAAACCCATCAGTATACGCAGCATGGCCAGCCCCGACCATGGCGTGATTCCACAACTTAGATTCTAACTTTTGTATCTCATGACTAGGACAAAACACTTGTATCATCATAAACTTAAAGTCATTCCATGACATACTAACAACAACTTCCCGACTTAGCGTGCGAATCTGAGAGTTCCACCACATTAAAGCCTTACCCACCAATGAACCAACAGTGTATTTCACTTTTTGGTCAATACTACAACCACTCATATCATGCACATAATCCATTTTCTCAATCCAACGAGTAAGAACGACAGCACCCCCTTACCATCATATTCCTTAGGGTTACAAGCTAAAAACTCCTTATATGAACAACCTACCCGGTTGCCATTCACTATCACATTCCCAACGTTCTCCTAAACATTCTCATTAACCACATTACCATTTTGATTTCCAACATTCCCTCGGTTACTAACCTGAGCCAACATGGCGGGTAAGAGGTTCTGCAATTGCTGGGCAATGATCGTTGAGAAGTTGCGTGCACCCCCATTGGCTCCCTCTACACCCTCATTAGTTCCCAAACCCTGGTTATTTCCTTGACCATTCAATTCATCAATACGCTCATCATTACCTTCCCTAGATCTTCTACCCCTTCCACTTCTACCAACCAGTTCACCAGTTCTCCCTCTTAGTGATTCGGCAGCAGGCCGGCCAGTACTTCGGGTCCTCATCCTTGGTGGCATTATCTATACGAGGGATAACATAGGCAACGTTAGGTAAGCGGGAAGACTCGTACATATATATATATATAGAATATCTTACTATATATAACCAGATATACACGTAACTCCAACCTACAATGTCAACATCGATTTATGTGGACAACATTATCAAGTATGAGTGGGTTGTGATATGCTTATAACTACGTTGGCCACTGTACTTACATTCGAATCCTTTCATATTCAATATTGAGTCCACCTATTTCAATGACTGACATAACTAAGGCACCAAACCATAAACACACAAAGGCATACAAAAACAGGACCCCGCGCACATAGATCCTATACACAACTAAACGACAAATCTTAGGTTATAGTCTAGGCCAAACCACCTAGTTCTTTATAACCATGGCTCTGATTACCAATCTGTCACACCTTAACAATGTTGGAAACTCGGGAATGCAACATAATGATCAATCATAACACAAGATACAAAATAGAGAAAACTACATTCCATAAACTCCAAGTGCTATGAAGACCATCAACCTTGAACAAACTCAAGTGATGTCCTAATCGCAACTAAAATCCACAACCTCTTACAATTATTCATATGCCCGCATAGGGGACCATAATCCAAACTTAATCCAAAACATCCAAAAATAATCAAACAATAAGCAAGCAAGACTTCAAACGAAATTCCACATAGGATACTTCTAAGTCTGCTATCCATCACTAAACTACTCTTCTTTCACTTCACCTGAAAATGATACACGAAAACGTCAACAATAATGTTGGTGAGCTCGTAGGTTTGACCTTAAACCTAAAAGTTGTGCCAATATTTTAACAATGGACAATAGTGCTATATGACAGTGAATATATGCAAACAACCTTAGCATCACCGCTAATCAATAACCATATGTCACTTACGCACCTAAAGGGCCTACCCACTGAAGCACTAAAATTAGGGCAGGACCACACACAAACTTGGGTAGGCGTACCCATCCGCTCCAATAATCACACACATACTAGGTAGGCGTACCCATCTGATCCAATAATATCACAAATACTGGGTAGGCGTACCTATCCGATCCAAACAATCATGCATCACATAATATTCACATAGCAGTCATAAGCACATAACTTGTCCCAAAAACAAAAACACATTTCGCACAAATTAATTCAAAATATTTCAAAACACATTTTAGTATTATTTTCTCCTAATAGAAAAACAGTAAAAAGTGGGGCTACGAGAACTCACCTCAAGCAAGTCTTTAGCTACCCAATCTCAATCACATAAGTAAATGCAACGACGCCCGCACACAACCTAGTCCAGTTAATGTCTCAATTTAATCATCCAATTCCAAAACAATCTTCACGTTTGATGCATAGAGTTTAGACGCGTTGTACAACTACCCAAAACAATTTAGTGGTGTGATGGTTGACGACTTAACTCCACAATCATATCAATCTTATTCCCCGATAATACATACTTATACTATTTAGCGTAAATAGATAAGTAATATAATAAATATTTATAATTATTAATTATAAATATATCTCGACAAGTCCATTCGGTACACCTTAGTCACTTCAAAATAATCATTATACGGTTGAAAATGAAACGCTTACTCATAATAAACACATTAGGGAAGTTTCAAGAAAAATTATATTTGTCGTATTTTAGTGAAAATAAATAAAATAATTAAATATCATTAAAAATCAAAAATCATGTTTTTAAGAAAATTTCTAAGTATAAATTTTTTAAGAAATTTCGTCAAGACCCGTACGTTTATACAACGTTTTCCAAGGTTTCAAACCTTATTTTCAACAATTTTTTTCACAAATTCGACACTTTTCGACAAAATTCCAAAATCTTAATCTTTAACACTTACCAATACTTTTCCTCCAAAATACCATTCAATATCACTTCGTAAATACATTTTCACTTTCAAAAGTCCATTAGGACATTTATAAGTTTTCATAACTACTAAATATCGCTTATTGGGCCTTAAGGCCCAACAAGGGTCCATTAGGACATTTATAAGTCCAAAATATAATCCAAGTCCAAAACCAAGGTCCATTTATATATATATAAGTATATACTTATATGTAAAAATAATCCGGACCACAATAAGCCCCCCCTCCCCATTAAGCCGCGGCTCAAATAGACTTATTGGGTCGTGAGTCCATAAGCTCCAAAATATGTACATTAAGCTTGAAAATAAGCTATTAAGCTATATATCGCTTTTGGTTACTACCAGAAGCCTCAAAAATAGTCCACAACATATGTCATAACACAAAAGTAATCAAAAATCACTTCCCTAGTGATCTTGATTAAAAAACGTGGCATATAAGCCCCAAATAAGCCAAGATATAACTTAAAAATAAGCCTAAATAAGCTATACAAGCTACTATCAAAAATAAGCATTCTAGCATCATATATTATTCAACCATCACGATCACAACATCAAAACTACAAAATCTCTCTTTTTTCTTTTTACTATTCACGAACCAAACACCCTTTTAATCATCCGTTTCATTTCCAAAAATCAATTTTTACAACGATCAACTTGTACAACTAACATCTATGCATCAAAATAAACCCAAATGGACAAACGAAATTTAAATTTGAAAACTTACAAGAAAATCTTTAAATTTGTAGATTTTGACATGAACCGGACAACCCAAACGTTGTTTAAATGAATACCCAAACACTCTTATCAACCCAGAGTAACGCGTTCTTGATCAAAGTTGGAAAACTATAGTGGTTTTGAGGTGGTTAGGTGGCGGACGAACCACAAGCACACACACTTGTGTGTGTTTTATTTTTTATAAATGAAATGAATATGATCAAAAGTTTCTAGTAAATGGAATATATGTATATACACCTTGGGACAAGCTTGCTAAAAAAAAGTCTCCTTGTCCCTTTGACTAACTTGACCAGCCATGGCATCCCATGGGTGTCGGGTCTTTCTTTTCGTGTCGAAATCGCTTAAAAGCTCATAAAACTCAATCGTAAAATTTACCCCAAAGTTAATTTGCATTTTTATTCACTTTAAAAATACTTTTCCATTAACCTAGAGTATTCACACGACATATTTTCACTTTATACCCTTTAAAAACTCAATTTGGACATTAACGGACGTGTCGGATTTGTTTTTTGGCATTTCTTAAAATTTACGGGTCAAACCACTCGGAATATAGATATCACAATAATACCTTCCAAAAGGGATTATTAAACACAATAAACAACAATTCATCACATATCTCATAAAATTATCACCGTCAAAATGGTACAAAATCTAAATAAACAGACAAAAGTCAGATAGTCAAAGGACTACTAATGAAATATTCAAAACACAATAAGGGCAAAGGTTACAGTGGCTAATGGGTGTAGTCAGCAGTTTGGTGTTGATTGTAATGATACTTTTAGTCATGTTGTTAAACCGGCTCCCATTCGTACGGTTCTCAGTCTTGCCTTGTCTTGGAATTGGCCTATTCATCAGCTTGATGTTAAGAATGCATTTCTTAATAGCGACCTTTCTGAGACTTTATATATGTATCAGCCACTTGGTTTCGTAGATGCTTGGTTTCCCCATCATGTGTGTCGATTACAGAGATCTTTATATGGATTGAAACAAGCACCTCATGCTTGGTGTTAACGTTTTGCATGTTATGCATACAGGGTTGGTTTCTCGTCGAGTCATTATGACTCGTCCTTGTTCATATATCAATATGGTTCTGAGGTTGCATATTTATTGATTTATGTTGATGATATTGTACTGACGACATCTTCTACGGATTTACTTAAACGTATTATCTCCTTTCTTCCTA
>BQNB010078860.1:7623-30425 GCA_026074375.1 Tanacetum coccineum | reverse complement strand
ACGCATCAAGTTTTTGGCGCCGCTGCCGGGGAACGGTTTTTGTAGTTTTTGATTGTTTGATTGATGTATGTGTGTTTGTTTATGCTTGTATGTCTGCTTGAACCCTCTGTTCTTCTTTTGGTTCTGAATGTTTGCATGTTTGATTGAGTGTTTTTATGGCGTAACTCTCTTGATTACGTCGTAACTTGTTCTATTACGACGTAACCAGTTCATCAGGTTACGACATAACGTATGAAATAAAATAAAATAAAATTCGTTTCAGACTTGGTTATGGCGTAACTTGGTAGTGCTTGTTGCGACATATCTCTAAACTAGGTCTGAGACACCAAAAATAGTTTGGGCACTGCTTGAACCTTTAAAAAATATTTTCTAATACCACCTATGTTTTAATATTGAGCCTACCAACCTTATTGTTTTTATTCATGCGGTATTTCTGAGTCAAGTATTTTCCACAAATATATGCCCCTATTCTATTACACATTTGATGCACGGGTTTGTTAGTGTGCAGGATAAGCAATTATGAACAGGTTGAGGCAATGACATGAAGATTGGACATGTGTACAGATGTCAAAATAAGCCTGTGATGGAGGCTTGAGTCTAACTTAAAGACTCGGTTCAAAAGAAAAGTGCTACTCGAAGACAACCCGGCCTATCCTTTAGTTTAGCTCATTCCAATTTCTGCATTTTAGTTGGTTTGTATGTTTTTTACTTGTTTTTGCAGGTTCAGCAACAAGGAGGGTAAAATCGAGACCGGCTCGACCCATAATTGTGTGGTAAATGTAGCTGTTGTAACAGCTGTTACGGCGTAACACCTAAGGTTACGCCGTAACCACATCAATTACGACGTAAACCGTTCCAATGGTTACGCTGTAACAACTAAACTAAAATTTTCAAAATTACCACTCAATTACGGCATAACCACCAAGGTTACGCCGTAACCTCTTTCTGAAAATCTAAAAATTCAAGTTTTTAAACATTTCTAAAACGTATATTGGTAAATAAACTTTGTGGGTATGTTCTCTGGAAACCCTCACGAGACTTCACTCGTCCACTTGGGCCACCAAGTGGTTTGAAAGGCTTGTTGCATACGCTAAATGCAACCATGATTCCTATGAAAGTGAGTTAGGTTTTGTATAGTTTTGTATATTCTGTGCAATGATGCTTTCTATCCTGGTTTATGCTTTTGGTATTTGTCTTTCTCGCAGTTATACAGGTAATGCACATGATGGGGTGCTAGGATATTAATCAAACTATAAGGAAGCATTCTAAACTAGTCTAGTTGAATGCCATTCAGGAGGATGGTGGAGATATTTGAGATGGTGGATGTTGCTCGAGGAAGTAGACTTGGAGCATGGCTTAGAGCATGTTGTCTCTTCATCATTCCGAGCAAATCCAAGGGAGTCTTCTGTTCTAATTCTACTCTTATTTTTGAATTTTCATTTCCTTAATTGTACAATAGGGACATTGTACAAACCAAGTAGGGGGATGAGAGTAGAATTATCACTTGACCTATATTTGCCGTCGATTTTCTAGTTTTCTTTGAAAATTGTCCCAATTTTAAAAATCTTGACATGTTTTTCTTACTAAACTATAATTAATCTTTGCCGAGCACACTATTACCCTTTAACTCAATTGGAGAGGTTAAGCCTATTATTCCATTTTCATCTATTATACAAAAATCCACCAAATATATGAGTGTGTCGGTAGTATTGTAGACTTTAGAACTTGGCCTGTACATCTTTTTGAGACCTAATTAATTAGTTGGAATAGACGGTTCAGGAAGGCAACATCTTAGGAAATCATCCAAAAAGCCTATATGTGTGTGTGTTTATCGACTTGTCACACTGACTTGTCGACCTCCCCATGAAAAACCCTTTGTTGCACTCAATGTTAGTGAAAAATACCCATTAGATCACCTTGTTAAGCCAATCCCTGTTCAAACCCTATATGTTTCGTTACACTATTTCGCCTTATCCTACCTTGTAGTCTTTATTTTCTTTATGTTTATTTTCTTTGTGTTGAAATACCTGGCTACTTAAGTCCATGATTTGGGAAAATAGGTTTGGAAATTTTACATGTTCGTGGAAGACCTATCACTTTTGATCTATGAAGACCCCTCCTCCCCTGTTCCATCACTTTTGATATTTTTCAAGCTCAAGTGAGGGGATATGTATATTGTATTTATCATGTAAAAAATAGTAGTGTAAACTTCTATAGCATATTCATGTTGGTTATGTGTTATAAAACCAACAAGTTATTTGAGATATAAAGATGGTACATATATAAACTATTTGTATGATTTTAAAGGTTGAGCTAGTATGATATGCTTTCTAATCATTTCAACGCATGGAGTGGACTATCAGGTATACAGTCCGATACTCAGCCCCATTATTATTATTATAGGATAAGAATAATGGCACATTGAATACTGGACTAATGGAGGAATAGTAGCTGGTTATGACAACTTTAGATTATTTAGACTATCTCTTTTGTGTTCAATTTTCACTAATTAAATGTGTATACCATGTCTTATCCTACCCTTCTTAATAATTTTGACCTTTAGCATGTTCTAGTTAAGGATTGAGCAATCGCATGTGTCTCGTCCATGGATTTGGCCGAGCATGTGTGATTCTGTCACCTTTTCTAAATCATGGTACAGAAAGAGTCAATCACCTGTTTAAACCTGGTGGTGTGTCACCCATGTTGCCTAATGAGCTGTTTAGACCCTAATTATAGTTAGTGGAGATTTATGTACTTTCCAGGCTTATGATATAATACATGATATGACAGTGTATTTGGGTGATCACCCCGAAATTAAAACACTTAGACTAGTGAGAGTTGAGTAATTTTGATCCCCTTTTTGTGAGGTGTTCGGCTTTGATTTTTTCTATCACAAGTAATTATGAATTCAGTTCTTTGAGTTAAATTGGGGAAATCTTTTTATGAATTATTCTAACTAGTCTACTTGAGGGCAAGTAGAAGTCAAGTGGGGGATATTTGATAACATCAAATAGTTAATTATTATTTTTTAGTATCAAAATCCCTATCAAAATGCTTATAATTATTGTTAAATGCCTCAAAAATGACACTTAAATAACTATCTATATTTCATTATACAAGAAGAATACGACATTAAGCAAGAGACGCAGGATTTCGACGTAGAAAGCACGCAAAACGGAAAGGATTCTCAAGACCATTACGGCATAACCACCACGCAGGATTACGTATGAGTAACCATTAAAAAGAAAGAATGGGTCATCACCATAGTTTACAACGGGCGAACAGCTTTCGTTACAATTACAGAGTAACCTGCCACGTTGAAGAAAGATGACGCATCCTAGTCATAGTTATGGCGTAACATGAACTATACAGTTACACCGTAACACATTTTAAGCCTGTATTATGGAAGCCCATATCAGCATAGTTATGTTGTAACACATCTAATCAATTACACCGTAACCAATTCAAAACTTATAAATAGAGCCCTCATTTTGCACATTCGACATGACCATCACACCACACTACCAAGGGGTGAACCAAGCTTCTATAGGTCGGAGAAGGCCACAACAAGTCCAAAGGAGAAGTCACTTTACTTAATTTTTGTATTAATCATTCATAAACACATACTGTAAGAATTATGATGTTTCAATCCATGATTCCTTTCATTATTTCTTGTTGTGTTGTTGCTTTGAGCGGCTAAGCACTTCTAGTACTGGCCTAGTTTATGAATATTTGCTGATAGTGTTATTATATTGTTCATCGTTTATTTATTGTTTGAATTAGATATCCTTATTGTTTGTCATTGATCCCTAAGTTTTGGTAGTTTTAAGGGTGGTTTAGATCCTGTTAATGCTCTTATTAGGCTGACATGTTGAACTTGAGATCAGTAGGGTACTAGGATAAGTTAGCATCTATCCCTAGTGTAGGAATTAATCAAATTACCGCCTTTATCACATTAAATACTTTAAAAGCTCAGGAACTCGTTTAGAGGGGTTTATAAACTATGTAGGTTATAGACAGGTCTTTGGGATAGTTGGGGTTTAATCACTACAACTTGGATGCCTTACATCGTGACTTTCGGTGAATTAGGATAGCAGACGTATAGAATAGAACATCAAATGCCAATTCGGGTCTTTTGATAGTAGAACAACTACTAAAACGATATATCGACATTGAACTAGAAACATGTCACATACATTAATAATGTAAATAACTAGGTAAGTACGCCTTCTCTCTAACTTATCACAATTCGTTTACTTTTCGCATTTATTTTCCTGTCGAGATTTCAAATCAATTCAAAACCATTTTCAAACCTGTGACACATTTCAAATTAAAACTGATACAACTTAGCTCTTGGAACGACCTCGGATTTACCAAGTCCTGCACTACATACGACTAGTTCTTTTCCCGTTAATGCGTGTAGACATCGGTAGACAAGTTTTATAAATTTAAAACTTGTAATAAATTATTTAAAACAATTTACGCATTATTAATCTAAATTAGTCTAATGAAAAGTCTAAAAACAGTCCCAAATTAGGTCCAAATAGTCCATAACACAATTTAAGTTAATTTTGAACTCAATGTATCTTATTTTATGAATGACCTTGTTATGATTCAAACCATGTTAACTTATTATTTGAATTTGTTACCTCCTGAACATAAACTTGTAACTAATTTTAAGAAGTGCGAAAACACAACCATAGGTAAAATCACAAAGTCAAACTGGTCAAACTATTAGTCAAATTCAGTCAAATAGCTAGTCAAACTTGGTCAAACCGCTGGTATTGACCTGTCAAACTGCTGGTCTCGTTAAGAGGACAAGTTGTCTTTTTGGTGATATTACATGCCTATAAAGATTACGACTGGGTTGCATCGATATAACTGTAAGCCAATGACATGTTTTGAAAAAAAACTTTTAGAACTTCTACTAGAACTTTATTTACAGCTCCGTGTCATTATTAAATGACATTTTTAAAGCCATAAATATTATCGAATCTAGAAGACATGTCATAAGAAATATTTTTGGGTTTTCTAATTTTTTTAATTTTGTATTTTCTTTTATAAAATTTTATAGAAATGAAAAATCTTTTAGATCTTTTATATTTTATTAATTAACATAAATCACACAAGAGTGTCACCATTACTCTTCCACTTTTATCAGCCAGATCTTATAAGTGTTTCGGGAGACATGATTTTCATCCCAAGCTTGTTGAGTAGAAATTCAAATCTTTCTCATGCCAAATCTTTGGTCAAGATGTCTGCCAACTAATATTATGTTCAAACGAAGCAGAGCTCAACCACACCATTTTCCACTTGCTCTCTAATAAAGTGATATCTAACATCGATGTGCTTGGATCTTGTGTGCTCGACGTTGTTACAGCAAAGAGCAATAGCACTCTTGTTATCACAGTACAAAGGGATTTTGTTGAATGCAAATCCATAATCTATCAGTTGTGATCTCATCCATATAATTTAAGCACAACATCCAGATAAGGAAATGTATTCTTCATTTGTACTAGAGATAGCAGTGCTTTTCTGCTTCTTTGAAGACCAACTAACTAGTCTGTCACCCAAAAACTACACATTGCCAGAAGTACTTCTTTTAGTGTGTTGACACTCGGCGTGATCACCATCTGCATAAGTTGTTAGTGCAATACCGGTATCTTTTGAATACCAAAGACCCATATTCGGGGTTCCTCGCAGGTATTGAAAGATATGTTTTACAGCATGTAAGTGCTTTTCAGTATGCTTTGCCTGACATCGAGCACACATGCATACTGCAAATACAATATCTGGTCGACTAGAAGTAAGATACATGAAGGATCCGATCATACCACGATAATGGGTGGGATCAACGGGTGTCCCTTGAAGATCTTCATCTTGTTTGGTCCGCTCCACATGAGAGTGTTAACTGGGTTACTAGAATCCATACCATATTTCTTAAGAATTTCTAGAGCATATTTTGTCTGGTTTATAAAGATGCCTCTAGGACTTTGAAAAATTTGAAGTCTGAGAAAAAAAGATATTTTGCCCATCATTGACATCTTAAACTTAGAAATCATTATTTCAGCAAATGTATCACATAGAATAGGATCAATAAATGAAAAAATAATATCATCAACGTGAATTTGTACCATGAGAATATATTTGCCTTCTTTCCTTGTGAATAATGTGGGGTTGACAACACCCTTGAGAACAGCTTGAGATAGTTATAAAGCTATGACCACATATCATACCACTCGTAGTGGGTCTACTTTTAAACCATAGAGATATTTCTTATCTTGTACACGTGGGTAGGATTGTCCCCTTGAATCTACATAGCCCTCTGTTGACTAACCAACTCTTTACGAACTCCGCCAATTAATGAATGTAGCTTGAAACATCATCTGGTAGCTTAAATTCAAGTTCTTGTTTACGGCGTTTGCAATGAAGATTCTGATTGCTTCTATACGTGTAACTGGTGTGAAAGATTCTTCAAAATCAATTCCCTCCTCCTAACCATATCCTTTAGCTATGAGCCTTGCCTTTGTTGTTCAATACCCCTCCCAAATTCAACTTGTTTAACATTGAAGATCCCACTTCAAGGTTAATTATCATGATGAAATCTAAGATGAGGTATTGATTTCCTAAACTTGTATACGTTCAACTCGTGAATTTCACCATGAAGAATCTAACAATCATATTTGAAGTTCTTAAGTTTGACTGAAGTGACAAAGGCATCAAAGAAATACCACATGGCATCTGTCTGTAGTTGGAGCCTTGTAGACACTAGTCGAGAAGGATTGCCGATCACATTTTATAAAGGATGATTCTTCGTCTATCTGCTGAGATGTTAAAGGGTGGGTAGAGTGGTTGCACATATGATGATGAATGAAGTGATATATCTTGAATGGATCATATTAAACGTGTGCGGGTTGTAACTATCTCAACACCTTCAAAAATGACTATGTGATTGTTATATTAGTTGATTCAGTGAAGTATAGCAGTAGGTTCTTCCTAAAAAATAAACGTTGAGGACGGTGTACCCTGATGTATTAATCAACTTAGAGCTACAGCGGGAAGCACCCGGGATAAAAGTTTTGGCGGAGGCTAAAAGTATTCATCAAAATTTGTTGGTGGAACATAAGGTGTTAAGGAAGAAGTAGTTTGCTCGATTATGAACCGATAGTTCCAGGAGTTATCATTTTAAGCTCAGGTCCTAAAGCTGAATTATTTAGAAGCCATCACCGTCAGCTCATCAAAGTCAACATGGCTAGTTTCCATAATCAATCAGGTTCGTCTATTGTAGATTCGGTAAGTTTTTTTTGTGGGAGCATAGCGAATAAATATACCAAAAACATCTTTAAGTGTATAGCATACCTAGATCATCATGTTATTTGGTTGGGTAGCATAAAGCACCAAAGACGTGAAGATACTTAAGGTCGGGTTTTCTGTAATGCAAAAGTTCATATGGTGTTTTGTTGTGACGTTTACGAATTAATGAACGGTTTTGGGTATAACGAGTTGTTGCAACTGCTTCTGCCCACAAATATAATGAAACCTTTGAAAATATCAGCATTGTACGTGCAGCTTCCACTAAATCCCTTCCATCTTTCGACAACGCCGTTCTGTTGTGGAGTGCGTTGCTAACCTGAAGTTTGTGTGAGATTCCCGACATCTTCGATAATCAGGACTTCAACGTCTGGTTAAAACACTGTTCCATATATCCCATGCGAAGTTACTAAAGTAAGCATTTGAGACGAACTTGTATCATCATTAGAATTATTGATTACAAACTTAAATTCAACATTTGATTGTAGAAAATTTAACCCAAGTGAACTGAGCGTAATCATCAACAATAACTAATATGTACTTTCTCCTATTGATACTGTTGTGATTCTCATTAGGACCACAAAAGTAATCCATATGCACAGATATACCTTCTCATTAGAATGAGTTTTCAGACTTGGGTTTACTAGTGTGCTTCTTGCTTTTCCTAGTGAAGCACTAAGCACATATGGTCTTTCTCGTACATCATTTGGGTAGGCCTCTGCCAATCCTATTTGGCAAGTCATTAATTGTGCCGAAATTTAAATGGGATAACCTTCGATGCTATAACCAAGACTTGGTGTTTGAAGCTTTAGACAAGAAACAAATTGGAGAGGACTACACCATATCATCTAATGAGAGAGTGTACAAGTTAGTGCCTCTAGATCCTGTGAGAGTAGATATTCCCCAACCACCACTAAATGCTAAAGCACAAGCAGGTGTGTTTATCTAAATGCTACTTCAAGATCATAGTCATAAAATTGACCTACTAAGAATAAATTGTGTCCAAGTCCCTCCACATAATAAACCTTGGAAATTGTGACATGCCCGATCTGATAGTCACCATACCCAATAATATTTGTAATGTGATCATTACCAAATATGATAGTTCCTAGAAACTTGTCAACAAAGTTGATGAGCTAAGAGCATTGTCCAATTATGTGCTTGGAGCAACCCGAGTCCAAGTACTAGAGGACGATTTGGACGACCTGCAATGGACACAAGAAGAATATGGAGAATTTGAAAGAGTAGATCCCTAATTTCTGTTGGGTTCTGAGATGTTAGAAGGCCTAGGTCCTAAGATGCTAGATTCAATGCTCAAACTTACAGATTTTGAAAATTTGGTTCTCCTATGGTATACCTTAGTTTCTGGATTTGATGTAATTACGGGTGTTTGACTAGTTTCCTTAGGAGGCACTATTAGAGTGCAGGTGATTCTAGTCATAGGGCACTTTGTTCCATCTATAGTGAAGGTTCAACCTGTAGGTAGCCACCTATATCCAACACTAGTAAATACTTTACCAGTAGGTTTCCAATTCTTCTTTTTATTGCTCTTAGCAGACCTAGATTTTGCACGCTCATTCACATTATTCAGATAATCAACAACACACGCATCATGACAAGCATTAAACAAAATATTCATTACATGTTTGTAAAAAGATTTATAATTTGCTTTCAATACATTTTGCTTAGTACTTGCAATACATTTAGAAATACGATTCTTTTTATTCAAACTAGATTTAATGCACCTAAGGTGTTCTTCTACTTTATTCTTATGGTTGCTATTGATCATTCGTGAAATCCTATTTTTCTTGGTATTACCTGAAGGCTGTGATCCGCTAGCACTAGTATAACTCTCCATTCCTGTAGAAGTCAACATGTTTGTTATAATCTTAGATGTTTGTGAATCTGCTAATATTTGTGTGTTACATGTTAGAATTGGTTAGTTCATGAAACCTAACTTTCCTGTTTCTATTCTTTGGTGTGACAGCAACCAATTTCTTACTTTCAACTTGGGAACTGGGACATGTTTCAGTAACATAAACTAACAACTCCTGAATATGTGTTGTAAACTTATAAGCATAGTCTAAGTGTGATTCATTGAGGTTCAAAGCTCTAGCTTGTTTTACAATTCTTTAGAGTGAGTCAGTATGTTCCTTAGTTTCCTAAAGGTAATAAACATGTGCTTCCATGTTTTTCTTAAGTTTCAAAGAAAGAGGTTCTAAGTCTAACTAGAACATTCCTAGAGCAATCACATTTGCATTATTTACAGATACATTATTATCAGGCACACTTTTTCCTTTCAATGTTTGTCAAAGTATGCTCTTAAATGCAAATTGAGGACTCCTTGGCTGTAACTGAGGCTTTCATAGCCTTTATTAACAAAATGTTCCTTAAATTTGACACGGCTGAATTTGTGTTTTGTAGGCTAGATAGAGACTAGTGGCATGTCACTTAGTTACGTAGGAGGTTCAAGCTATGGCTTGAGGTTAATGTGGTACCTTAGTCACATTCCATTATACTTTGATTTGTTCTTGTGATTAATACAAATTTACCGGGGTAACCCTTTACCCAAAAAAAAAGTTCCTTAAAATGCTTTGAAAGCCATTCGATTGTCTACAAATCTGTATTTTTTGAAACTTTCTTTTGTTCCATGATTTTTACATTAAGAAATGCATGGTTTTTAAGTCTTGAACATGTTTTTGAAAGTTCATTCATTTTTGAAAGCTCAGCCGCAAGTGTCAGATTCCTATTATACTCCTCTATATAACTCGTTTCAATATTTTGATAATCAACAATAGAAGCTATAGAATTCACAGTAGTATGCACAAGATCTTGAGATATGATTAGTTCCAAGAGTCGATCATTTTCAAGAAAAGGTTATTTTTTTAATTTCAAAACACTTCTTGTCTAGAAAACACTATTTAACTATATCTTTCATTTGGTTAAAAACTATTTTCACTTCATTAAGTTCAAGGTGAAGGCCATTGTCAAAATCCTTAAATGATTCCCTTAAAGAAATTAGAAATGGAAATTACTACAGTCATGAAAAATATTCTTTGGTGTGTTCAAAGCCCCATGTACCCTCAGTTAGTGCCGAAGATGTGGTTCTTACTTTCACCACCTTGTCAAAATTGGCAAGATGACTTTTTAGTTTTTGAAAACTTTTCTTTACCAAGCTTACCGTTGGAAGTTCACGAGGAACCTATGTTTTAACTGGTGTAGGTGGAACAACAAGTTGTTCAAAAATTAGGTTTGAAATCGGTAACCAAAAAGCTTGTTCTACAGACAATTCCTTTTGAGGAACAAAATGTTTTCCAAAATGCTTAGATAATTTATTCAATTCAACATAATTAATTGGAAAAATATTTACTTTATTCCTCTTTGAAATTGAGATCATTTGTTTTTGGCAATCATTTTTATCGACTCTCTTCGCTACCATCAATGACCCTTCAGAATCAACCAAGAATCACATCATGTTTTCTTAGTTACCACACAACCATCATACAACATAGGCTTAATCCGATTGAGATTCTTGAGATAAAAGGATTTAGATAACCAAGAGCCCCTGTTTAGTGATTTGTCATTAAGAAAACTTGCGGTTTTGTTAACATATGCATCGTTTGCACAGATTGACCCACTTTATAGACAATATTATCCAGAGCTTTCTTCTTCTTTTCTAAATCAAAAATCTCTTCAATGTATTTATTTTCTTTTTCTTTGGTTTGCCTTTTTAAAACATAGATTGTTGTTTATTAAAAGATTCCTGTTCTATCAATTTATTTAGAAAGTGTAGATATTCAGTTTGTTATCTTTTTTCAAAAGGCATCAACATTGCATTTCATTAAGAATCATATCATTCATTTGTGAATCAATGTATTTTTCACGATCATTTAAATCCACATTTTGTCTTTCTTCAAACATTTTTACCCTTTCCTTATATCTTTCCATAGCTCAGCGGTTAAAGATTCATTCACATTCTTATTTACAGACTTTAGCATTACATTTAGTAGCTTGACTAGATATCTCATCAATGACCGACATTATCATAGCATTTTGATGTTCAGTTGAAGTGGTATTTTGAAAAACTGCACTTCCCATCTCTTTCATGTATTGATCATATGAAATGATATTGCTATCACTTGTAATTTCAATATATGAAGTGTGATTGAAAGTGAGTTGTTCAGAATAATACGTCTCTTAAACCCAATGATCAAGTACAGAATTATCTTGATAAGTGTTTGAGATTGGTACCTATGAGATAGCATATGAGTCATAACTAGAGAGATTGGCCATCAGCACTGCCATTGCCGAAGGTGCTTCATCATAGTTTGAGTTAAAAGCATCTAGATCATCAGTCTAAAAAGCAGCATTAACGGGCATTGTTGTCTGAGTATTTAGGCCTTGTACAACTCATGGATCTGCTAATAATGCAAGTTGCTCCTCATCTAATACCTGAGTAGATTCGTGTGCTTGAACGAGCAGTATCTTCTCCATGACCTTCGCGTATACCTTAGCCTTTTGTTAAGTGGCATGTCTAGCCATATGCCCCTCACCTCGAAAATTCTAACAACAGATAACCCTTGTGTTGGGATTTCAGATTTGATGATTACAAAATAAATATAAGAATGAAACAAGATGGAAACGAGAAGGACCAAATTCGTCAAGTCGAAGTCTTCAAAAGATAAGATTAGAAGATTCTCCAAATTTGGTCAAGATAAAGATATATTTAATTGAATTTTCAATAAAATCTAATCTTTAATAGTTGTTCCATGTAAAACCTTGACCCTTAAACTATAAAAGGAGGTCTAATGTATGTAGTATACTATATCAATCCAGAAATAAGAAATAAGCAGACTTCTCAATGAGAGTCTAGCAAAAGCATGTGTGTGTACACGTTTAGTAGTAGTAGTTAGTATATGCGATAATGATTGTAGTCTCATTTATTCTAATCAAATATAATGAAGGCTTCAATGTTTAGTAGTTAAACCTTGTTGAATAGCATTATTTTTCTTATTATTAACGCTTGCGTATTAATTGTATTCGTAAAATAATCCTAGATGGGCTAACTATTTTCAACATGTGGTATCATAGCAGGTTGTGAAGCTTTAATAAAAGACCACATACTTAAAAAATTAATATGATGAACAAAGAGAACACTTGTATCTACTGAATGTAAGCAATCATTATGCAAAACAAAAGGAGTACATACTTGTACAACTGAATGTAGGCAATCATATGCAAACTTAAAAAAATTATAATATAACAGAGAGAACAGCTTAGTGATGCTAGTGTAGAAATAAAAGCTTATGATCAAGGTTTAAGAAAGGTAGATGCTCAATTAGTTACTCATCAGCAAAATCAACTTTGGTATGAGCAAAAGATTAAATATATAAAAATTGATTTAGATGATAAAACTGATGTTCTTACATACCATAAGAAACTATTAGCAGAAATTGTAAAAGAAATGTGAGAAGAATACAAGCCAAATAGGATCATTTGAAACTCTTCTCAATTCTTAATACATTGCTTAATAGTCAATTGAGTGTTAATGATAAAGCTGGCTTTAGGCATAATGGTGTAAAAGAGTCTAAAGTAAGTGAAACAATTACTAGTGTGTCTAAAGCTGAAACAAGTAATTCTGAAACTAGTAATGATAAATTAGAAATGACTAAAATTGAAACTGTTAGGATGAGTGAACCCATCATTGAGGAATGGGAATCTGACAGTGAAGATGATGAGATTGTGGTTAAACCTAAGGAAGTAACAAAAACAGTCAAACCTAGTTGTGAAAAGATTGAATCTATTAATGCTAGGAAAGAAACTGTTAGGCAAGCAAAAAACACTAGGAAAAACAATAAGAGGCCTAGAGGTAATAAAAGAAACTGGAATGGTATGATGACTCATAAATTAGGTAAAAAATTTGAGTTTAACAATAAAGCTTGCTATGTATGTGGTAGTTTTGATCACCTGCACTATACCTGTAAACACAAAAGAAATCATCAAAAACATGTTAAACCAGTATGGAACAACTCAAAGAGGGTGAATCACCAGAACTTCGGTAGATTTTCTCATCCCAATCCAAAAAGTAACATAGTTCCATAAGCAATACTAACTAAGTCAGGCCTAGTATTACTTAATACTGCTAAATCAGTTAGAACTGCTCAACCTAGAACAAGAATGAATGATGCTATGCAAAAACCATACTCTTATTATAAAGCATATTCATCTGTTAAAAGACCTTTAACAAGAAAATAGCAAATTAACAACAGATAATTCAAATCAAAAGAGTTAATCTAGTATAAGAAGTACAAGAGGTATAACTAATGCTAGAGCCAAAAGCAGAGGTTTAATACTGTTAAGGCATCGGCTAGCAGGGTTTTGGAAACCAAAACATGAAGACTTAGACCATGTTTCCAAATCAAATAGTGCATCAAAGACCTTGACAAGATATGATTATGTTGATGCACTTGGCAGGTTCAAGTCAGTTCTGGCTTGGGACTTCAAAAAACACTAACTTCCTTATTGCAGGGAAATTTATAAAAAGAGTGTGATTGTGAATTGCTGTGATCTGTATTTTGTGGTTTGTGGACTAACTTTTTGCAGGAGAAGCAAATAAAAGTGTCAGATGGAATTAATAGTTGAAGTCACAAGGATTTTGTGTTTTAGTTGATAGTTCACTAGAAGCAGCAGGTTGAAGAAGAAGGACTAGTGACAAGAGGGTTGCTATGTTGGGAGTTGATTAAAGCAGCAGGTATCTTGAAAAAGTAAAGGTATAACGGTTTAGAAGACACACGAATTACAGGTTGTTTGATTTACAATTACAAGATTCAGAGTTGTTGTAATTGGTGTCGAATCCATGGTGATCGTTAATGTATCTACTAGCTTTGGTAAGTTAATCCTTAGATTGGTGATGAACCCTAGTAGGCATAAGTTCAAATAGGATGATTGATGTTGCTTGAATTCAAAACTAGGCTTAACAATCGCTTCAAGTGATGCTTGTTAATAATAAAACACGGTCTGATGGTATACAAAAGGCTAGGGTTTATGAAAACCTAATTCAAAAAGGCTAGGGTTTATTTGTGTTACCCGTTTATGTTTACATAGAGGCTGTTCGATGTAAGTTACATCAGATTGGTGACGGATGTAAATTATGAGTGGCATCAGTTCTTTAGCGATAGTAACAGATATTAGTAAAGGTTACTGATGGTGTGAGTAAATCTGATGTTTATGGTGTTTGATGGGGCGACGAGAAGGTTGAAGGATTATTACACGTAAAGGTTTAAGTAGGAAGTAATACAGCAGTTAATTGGGTTCGTTACTGTATTGGGCTTAAAAGAAAATTAAGGTTGCTCGTTGAATATGGTATATTGCTTGATGGGATTTTTATAATATCCTAATATTTAAGCTCCTAAGTAGATTGAGCAGTCAAGTATATACCATGTATTATTAATGCTGCCAAGCATATTGTCAATACAAGATTGTTGCTGTTAAAGAAAGCTTGGGCTTCAAGGCTTTTTCATGACACTTTCTTGTGATCATGGTGTCGCAAAAAGTATGGGAGGAAGGAGTTTTTAAAACAAGGTAGTATTGTTCGTCTACATTTTAATACTGTCAAGGTTCTCCAAGTACTACTCCTCACTAGTTTCAACTGCCAAAGAGAAACCATAGACCGCGTGTTCATTATTAATGAAAACTGGTAGAGTTAGTCCTGTTTGGTTTGTTCTGATTATTTGGAAGGTTTTAAGATCGAACAGGTCGAACAGGTATTGAATGTTCATTCTGATTATTTTGTTCCTCACTCCCAAACCAAACCAAACCGATCCATCTGAGAAAACAACAATAACAATGGCGTCGAAAACCGAATCATACGTAGACAACAAACACAAAGATAACATCCGTATGTCGAACATGAAATCAGCGAGATCAGTAGCAGATGCCGTCCGTACATCTCTAGGTCCAAAAGGTATGGACAAAATGATCTCAACTGCTTCTGGTGACGTCATTATTACTAATGATGGCGCTACTATTTTGAATAAAATGCAAGTCCTTCAACCTGCTGCTAAGATGCTTGTCGAGTTGTCCAAATCGCAAGATGTCGTTGCCGGTGACGGGACTACTACTGTTGTCGTTTTTGCTGGAGCCCTTTTGAAGCACTCTCACACTTTGCTTCGTTCAGTTCTCTTCTAGCGCCTTTAGCTGTTGATTCTGTTTTGGCTGCTGTGGATCCTGCGAAACCGGATTTAGTTAATCTCAGGGATGTAAAAATTGATTAAGAATATGGGTAGGACAACAAATGTGCTTATCCGTGGGTCGAATCAGTTGGTTCTTGATGAGGCAGAAAGGAGTTTGCATGATGCTTTATGTGTGGTGAGGTGTCTAGTGAACAATAAGTTTCAGTTGCAAGAGATGTCCGAGAAAAGAAGGTTTATACTACTGCATGAAGAAACGTAGGCTTATAAGAAGAATTTAGTACTGCTCAAGGTAATATTAATGCTGCTTCATTATTTATTAATACTGTTCGATTGGTTTAAGTTTGATGAGAAGCTTGGGATCAAAAGAATGGTGATGCTATGAAAGTTAATGCAAGCAAGTATTATTTAAAGCTGTCAAAGAGTATTAATATTGTTGTCACGCGTATGATTAATACTATTCGAGAAAGAATTTGTACTGCTAATGTTGTCTGAGAAATGAATTTATACTGTTAGTGTTGTTCGATATCGAATAACATACGAAGGTTGGTTCTCGGTTACTTATAAGATCTCGGACAGACAAGATTTAAAGTGGTTTTGAGAATTGGCAAGCTACAAGGGATAGGAGAATTTTCAAGTGTTGGTTTCATTACAACACCACAAATGGTAATCAATTCACCATGTCTAACCGACACTAAGAATTGGCTATTCCAGAGAAAACGGCATCTGGTAAAGAAATCTCAAATCCGTTGATAGCTGATAGTTTGCTAAAAACTATATGGTAATTAGTGCACCATGTTATGGCAATGAAGCATTGACTAGTCCAAAGAAAACGGCTTTTGGTAAAGACTTCTCAAATCCGTTGATAGTTGATAGTTTACTCAAAACTGTATCGTTATCAATTCACCATGTTTTATTATGAAGAATTGGCTATTCAGGGACAAACGGCAACCGGTAAAGAATCATCAAATCCGTTTATGGCTGGTAGTTTGCCAAAAACTATACATTTTTGTGATTCACTTCAAAGTGATGAGGATAGTTTTGAACTTATTGAATTGATGATTCTTTGTACCAATTTTCTTACCATGGTTCGTGATTTGGAGAATTAAAAAAAACCACTCATTTGATAATGAAAAAAGTTTGGGTGAGGATGCATCCAAACAGGGGAGGATTGATGATGCAGATGCAGAGGTTACCTTCATTGATGAGACTTTAAATGATGCTAGAAACAAGAATAACAAGATTTCAAACAGCAAGGTGGAAGATGACAAAGAAACAGCTTTAGAAGTGAAGAAGTGTTTGGATACATCCTCCTGGTGATCAAGAAGCTTACATTGAAGAAACTTGATGATTAACAAGTGAATATCAAGTTTAGGGGAAGATTGTTGGGAATCTTTCATTCAAGAAACTTGATGATTAACAAGATGCATATCAAGTTTAGGGGAGGATTGTTAGGAATTAAATATTCATTGATGTTGTTTGAATAAATGAACCGAGAGGGACTAAATCAACATAATGAAGATTCTACAAATAATGAAAGATTGTAGAAGATATGGTCAAAGATATGAAGATTATGATTGATAATCAAATGATTTAGTTTCCTTATAAATTAAATGTGTGAAAATGACGGTTTATACTTATCGAAAGTAGAATAATTATTATCTATGATGATTAGTTACTTAAGGTTTATTAGAAAGCATTTAAAATATTTATGTATAATACTTAGAAATATAATTGTGTTGTAACCTACAGGACTCCTTGTACTAATAAAAAAAGACCTAGGGTGTAAAGGAGAAAAGATCATCACTCTCTTGATTTGTTGTATAGTTTGTATGAAGTGTGATTTTCATGGAGTTACTTGGATTTTAGAGAGTCATTGGGAAGAGCTTTAAATGGTACTGAAGCACTGTTGTTGCCAAAATTGTTCATTCTTTGGTTGGCAAAAGTTAGTACCGACAGTGCAAATTTAGTACTGTTGGGCAAAGATAGTACCGCTATAGAAACATTGAAGAAAATACCGCCAAGGGTCTAAAGTGTAAATTGAAACGGTTTCTTTGATCTTAGGTTTGTTTAACCTATATAAACCCATCTCAATTGCACAGTTCACTCACGTACTCAACAACCATGGCTGTTCTTGAATCGTGCCCTAAACACAATATGGTCGCTTATTTAGAGAAAACTGATGGAAATGCAGAGTTTCATGAGATTATTGACTTTCTTGCGCGAAGCTCCATTCACAATGCTCTCACTGTAAGTCTAGTAGTCTCTACTACATTTGTTGAACAGTTTTGGATGTCTGCTAAATCCAAAAAAATCAACAATGTTAGGTATATTACTGCCAAAGTAGCTGGCAAGCCTGTGTCTATCTCTAAATCATCAATAAGAAATGATCTTCATTTTGATGATGCCAATGGGATAGATTCTCTACCAAATTAGGCTATATTTGATGCTATTCAGCTCATGGGTTATGAGGGGGATTTAATTGTTTTAACATTTAACAAAGCTCTGTTTTCACCCCCAATGGAGATTTCTTTTTCATACAATGATTCATTGTATTAGTTCAAAAAGCACCTCTTGGGATCAAATTCCCACTAATATTACCACTCCAGTAATTTGCTTAACCTTTAATCAAAAATATAATTTTTTTAAATTAATTTTTAATGGTATGCTTAGACACTTAGATGCAAAGAAAAAGTTTATTATGTATCCACGTTTTATTTCAGTCTTTTTGGATACACAGCTAAAGAGTGTGCCCGTGCCTTTAGACCATTTTCCTGTTAATGCTTTGACAAGTAAAGTTTTCTCCTTTATGGTTAAAAAGGGTAAACATTTTTCAGGGAAAGTCACACCTCTATTTTCTAACATGTTGGTTCAACCAACAGAGGATGAGGGTGAACAATCAGAAAGACCATCTGAACCACAACTTACACCCTCTCCTCCTCACCCAAGTGAAGTTCATGTTGAGCCTCAGTCTGACCCATCACCTAGACCTTCACCTACTACTCATATTCCTGATTCCATTCCAGAGAGTTCTGGTGGGAATCATGGAGGTCAGTCATCCAGTGATAAATCCCTTTTAGGGAATGAGGGTGACATGACACTCCAAAGTGTGTATGATCTTTGTATCTCCTTGTGTACACAAGTTACAAATCAAGCAAAGGAAATTAAACACTTGAAGGCACAGATCAAGAAGCTTAAGAAGAAAGCCAAACCTGTTATCACATACCACAGAGTTTGGATGAAGAGTGTCTCCAAGATTCAAAGATTGGCAGGAAAGAAATCCTTAAAGACACAGTGGATGCAAAAGGAGTCTGTATCCAAACAGGGGAGGAAACCTGCCAAAGCTGAACCTTCAGTCCATAAAGATCCATTATTTGATGAGCTTGCTGATGATACGTTAGATTATATGGATACTGAGAATGCTCAAGATGTGGGGAGGACAAGAAATGTAGTGTATGAAGAGAAAGAGAGTGCTGAAGATGTAGTTAGTACTGACAAGGAAAAAGTTAGTACTGACAGATCAAAAGATAGTACGGACAAGGAAAAAGTTAGTACCGACAAGGAAAAAGATAGTACTGATAGACCAGATAAAGGCACTAAAGGAAGAAGTGCTACTCCAACACCTACTCCTACAACTTTTGGAGATGATGAAACTATTGCTCAAGCTCTTCTCAACATGAGCCAAGCCAAAGCAGTTTCAAGAGAAAAGGAGAAAGGAGTTGAACTGAAGGATGTAGAGAATACTGAGAGACCTAGGCCTACTTCAACCAGATCATTATTGACATTAAAGCCTCTTCCAAAGATTGATCCAAAAGATAAAGGGAAAAAGAAAATTAAAGAGGAAGATGAGTCTGATACTGAATCTGAAGGTATTCCTGAAGCTGAAAAGAAATTTAAGCAACTTGCTAGGGATGAAGAGATGGCTAGAAAGGTGCAAGAAGATTGGAACAGAACAGAAGTAAAAAGCTAGCTGAGGAAGAAGCTATAAAGGTTGCCCTTTCAAATGAATATGACTTTATTCAAGCAAGAATTGAAGCTGATAGACTTCTAGCACTAAGACTTCAAGATGAAGAGAGAGAGCAGTTCACTGTGGAAGAGAGAGCAAAATTCCTTCATGATACAATTGCAGCTCAAAGAAGGTTTCTTGCAGAACAAAGAGCTATTGCAATAAGGAATAGACCTCCTACAAGAACTCAGCTTAGGAGTCAGATGATGACTTACTTAAAACATGTTGGAAACAAGAAACATTCAGACCTGAAGAATAAAACTTTTGAAGAAATACAAGCTTTATATGAGAAAGTGAAAAGGTTTGATGAAAGTTTCATTGCTGTTGGTTCCACTGAGGATGAAAGAAAGATTAAGGAGATGTGTTAGGATTATGAAAAAGACTCGGTCACCCCCGTGTATTGTTTAGTATAGCAAAGCTCGTAGTTAGAAAGTAAGCGTATGACTTTCGGTATTGGGCCGGGTCTTTTACCCAAGTGTTAAGCCCATACCCAAGCCCATAGAGCTCACAAACACATGTATATAAACCCCTTTCCAGCCATGGGAAGGGGTTGGTTGTTCATTTTATCACAAAGCTTCCATTTGGTTTTTCTCTCACTAGAAATACTTCACTTTCTCTCTCTAGATAATTTGCCAACCCAATCATCCATGCTTGTGTTATGATATCATGTATACTACAATTGGTATCAGAGCCCATGGGATGATTAGCTAGATTGTGTGTGCGTTTCCTTGGTTAGTTTAGATCAAAAGTTTGGTTTTTGAAGGTTTATGGTCTTATTCTTGACACTCTTTGATTCTCATGTTTGTGATGTTAAAGTTAGTGTTTTTATAGTTGTTATAACCTTCTAGGACCAAGTTGTGCAAAAGAAACCAAGTGAAAACGTTCAAAAGGGTGATTTTTAGGTGTTTTTAGGTGAAAAAGTTCGTATTTTCTTCGTTGCGTTTTGACCTTCTGAGACATTCTTCGTTGCGTTTTGGTGAAGAAAGTACATTGCGTTTTGTCATTTTGTATAGTACTATTGTACTGCGTTTTGTCTTATTAGAGGTTGCGTTTTGACCTAGAGGTTGCGTTTTGACCTTGAGGTTGCGTTTTGGTGATTGCGTTTTGACTACAGGTTGCGTTTTGAAGACTTTCGTTGCGTTTTGACTAGGGGAGACTCTGCCTAATTTTTTAATTGGTTGCGTTTTGATCAAATCTCAACGTTGCGTTTTGATCAAGTCTCAAGATTTCATTGCGTTTTGATCAAGTCTCAAGAGTTCATTGCGTTTTGATCAAATCTCAAGATTTTTCATTGCGTTTTGACAATTCTTCACTGCGTTTTGACTCATATTTCTCATTGCCTTTTGACAAAACTTCATTGCGTTTTGATCAAATCTCAAGATTCTTCATTGCGTTTTGACAATTCTTCACTGCGTTTTGACTCATATTCTTCATTGCCTTTTGACAAAACTTCACTGCCTTTTGACAAAACTTCACTGCTTTTTGCCTAAGTTTCATTATCAACATTAAGTTAACATTAATTCAACCAAACCAAATCACAATCAAACAACATATCACCTAATCCAACAAACAATCATCACTTTTAACATACAATCACTAATCATTGATCGATCAACTTAATCATATCACAAGTAATCACTATGGCTAATCTGTCAGAGGACATCCAATGTGCCGGTTCCGATACCCGACCACCTATGCTTGACAAGACGGACTTTGCATCATGGCAACAACGTATTCGATTGTACTGTCGGGGTAAGGAAAATGGGGTGAACATTTTAAAGTCAATTGATGAAGGACCTTTTCAGATGGGGACCACGCGAGTAATTGTTGCTGAAGGAACTTTTTTGAGGATCACTACATCTGGGTCCTGAACGATCCCTCGAGTTTAGTTCGTATCTGTCACGAGGATGCGAAAGGATAGGTACAATGCAGACATTCGGGCAACAGACATCATACTCAAGTTTACCAAAAGATATCTATTCACTTATCAAATCTTACACACTATGCAAAGACATATGGGACAATGTGAAGATGCATTGGAAGGAATCGGAATTAACAAAGGAAGACGTGAATCCAACTGTATGATGACTTTGAACACTATTTGTCAGAACAAAGGCTAAACCTTCACGACACATATGTCCAGTTTGTCAAGCACATTAAGGAACACCGGAACACCAAGATGCAATGTCAAAAATACAATTGAAACTCAAGTTTTGTGAATAACATGTTAGCCTGAATGGGTAATTTGTTACAGCTTAAAACTTAACAAAGGGGGGAGGCTTGAAGGATTCAAACTTTGATCAACTATATGCTTACCTAAAGCAACACGAGGCACATGCCAACGAGAATAAGATGATGTTGGAACGTCTCACACAACAGACAGTTGATCCTCTTGCCTTGATGTCAAATGTTTCACCTCAACATTATCATTCTCAGTCATCAACAAATCCACCGACCACATATCATCAACCACATTCTGCTGACACCTCACAATCTGATTTGGGAGACTTACCTCCAACGGACAACTTAATTGAGAACTTAACCAACACACTTGCCCTACTCACCCAATCATACAAAACATACCTTCCTCAAACAAACAATCAACTTAGAACTTCATCAAATACAAGGAACCAAGCCATAGTTCAAGACGGCAGGGTTGTTGTTCAAAATGTTTAAGGTCGACGTAATAGAGGTCAAAGGAACAATGCACGGGGTGCAGGTACAGCTGGTTATGAGGGAGCTTAAAACAGAGTTATGAATGCAAATCCAGGTCAAGCAAGGCAGATTAAGTGCTACAACTGCAACGGTATAGGCCACATAGCCAGGAACTGCACTCAGCCCAAGCGGCCACAGAACTCCGAATACTTCAAAGACAAGATGTTGTTGATGCAAGCTCAAAAGAATAGGGTAGCACTGGATGAAGAGCAGTTGTTGTTTCTTGCAGGTGGACAAGACAATGTTGTTGATGAGGATGTGGATGAGCAACCAGTTCAAGATCTAGCACTCAATGTGGATAATGTGTTTCAAGCTGATGATTGTGATGGATTTGACTCTGATGTTGATGAGGCTCCTACTACACAGACTATGTTCATGGCAAATATCTCATCTGCAGATCCTGTTTGCGATGAAGCTTGTCCGTCTTATTATTAGGACATTCTATCTGAGGTACACGATCATGATCACTATCAGGATGCTATTTGTGAACATCATAAAGTACACGAGATGCATGACGATGTACAACCAAACTATGTTGTTGACTCACATGCTGATTATACGAGTGATAGTAATATGATTCC
>BQNB010078859.1:3183-30425 GCA_026074375.1 Tanacetum coccineum | reverse complement strand
GGTTACTACACTCAAAATGATCTACAAGACGTTTATGTAACACTTGTAGATATAGTGATCTATGCCTATATGCAATGCATAAACAATTTTGCAACTTAACGCAAGAAGTCTAGTGTAATTCCTATTAGGCATAATCTGGAAAACTAGTAACATACAAATAGCATACATGGCACATGTGTTTAGATATATAATTAGCTCAATTAAAAATAGTAATGATTACTTATTAATATTAATCAAGTTGAAACAACAGTAAACACACATAATCATCTAGCATACACATAAGGATATTCGTCGTTGTTTTGTGTATTAGATATAACGATGTATACTTAGCTTGATTTGATTTAAAAAGAAAATAATTCCTTCCCATTTCAAAAATTAATTAAGATCAATATTTTGAAAGGAGAAATACATTATTTTTTAAAGATATATCAATTAGAAATGTCCGACTCAAAGGAAATGTAAAATACAAGTTTTACCTTAAAACGAAACTCAAAGTTTTGATCACTATGTAGTATTTTGCATTTCTGACTTATTTAAGTTTAGAATGAAGACTTTGAAGTATTTTTTAATGAAAGTAGACTCAATTATCTTCGAAATGGCGGGTGACACGACTTCTACGGACTTATGGTTAATTTTATATGATTTTTCGAAGTTTGCCAAATTCTGCTAAAACAGACAGACGACCCCCATAAAGGTGACGGCCCCTAGATATATTTGGGGGCCGCACTAACATTTATGGGACCGCCACCAAAGACCCCAAAACACGTTTTTTGTTTAAAATCATTTTGTGACTTAACTGTAGAACATAGGACTTTAAAAAGTTGTTCCAGCACATAAAACACGTGTTTTAGACATCATTTTTACTCTTACCACTTAGATAAACATAAATTGGCACTTACAAGTTTTTTTGAGAAAATTTTCCTTCAAGCTAGTATACAAAGTATATTTAATAATAAAACTAGTACGAATCAAACAACAAAACAATTTTCATATTTAATTCCTCTTCATGTGTAATTTGATACATGGATCGTACTCTATTTTAAAAACCATTTGTTTTGAAAACTAGTGTAACACCCCCTTGTTTGACATATAGCAACGGAAGCTAAATTAGGGTATTACTTCACGAATCAACAGTCATAATCATAGAAAACGACTCAAAAGAGACGTTTTGGAAAATTTAGTTATCATTCAATATTATTTCAGAGTTTTACAAAAGGAGGTCCCAAAATACATATGAAAACATAGAGTTTGAATGATAACAAGTTTGGACGTCCTCAAGTCCAATGCCACTTCGTGCCATAGTTTGCTCAATTACCTGAGATAAACATGCTAAAAGAGTTAACACAAAGGTTAAGTGAAATTCACAGGTTTGAAATGTAATAGTTGAATACAAGTCAATGTAATAGTAATAATTGAAACTGAAAAATACAATTAATCATGGTAAACAAATATTATTTATTGCCCTAGTCATGACACGAATCCTTAAGTAAATGTTATCATAAGTTGTTGCCCCAAGGGGCGCTTTGCCAAACACCCGGATTCCTCAATGAAATGTTGTCAGCGGGGCCATGTAGTACCAAACTCTAGACGGGGAAAGTTCAGTCCCATTAGATTCTATTATCGGATTCGGCTTTTACTTCAAAAAGTAATTACGGTTCATGATCAGTGGGCCTTTTGGAAAATGGAGGTACTTAGGCAATAATATATCAGGATAACATATAGTTGGAAAATACTTGTATTCATGTTTATAGCATGCATCTCCCCACGGAGTTTAGAAAACATGTGAATGTGGGACTATGAACTCACCTTAATAAGGTTATTGTTGATTGACGTCATAAGTGACTCAATTGGAAATAAACAGGCATTGTCACGCAACCTGGGGCTATTATGTCAGTCTTAGATTGTTTGTTTCAAAACTTTGATTTATTCTGTTTATTAAATTTGTAAAAACATCGTTTAACTGTTCGGGTATCATAATCCAAAGGTCAGTTAAACGTTTTTTGTGGATGCTAGGGACCTTTAATTGTAATCCAGCAACTCGTCAAAACGTCTACCCAAATGAAAGCCCCTTACATGAATTCCCTAGTAACGTGATACATTATAGTTTAAATGATAGGATTTTATCTTTTAAGTTCTTCAAAGCTATAGTGGTTGATAAATTATGTTAAATATATAACATAATTATTTTAATAGTGTTTAGATCGATGGAATGAAACGATATAATGTGTCCGGGTTTTTAATAAAATCCAAGTCTTATAAATATTTAATATATTGTTTTTATAAATAATATAAAAAATATTACTATTTATACTTTTGAGAATATAAAAATGATAATATATACCCCTTTGGATATATATTAATTTACACTTCTAAACCATTTAATTATATTTGTAACTATATTAAACCTTTAAGTTTGAAATTGGGCACAAACAGGCCCTATGGTTTAACTTTGGAGTATTTACACTTTTGGCCCGAAAGTTTAATAGTTTCAAAAGTTAAAATATCCTTATGCATGAAATGTTTTGCGTTTTCGGTCCAAATTCCATAATCTTTGTAATTTTGATCTCAAAATCAATTTGCAGCATATAGCTTATTACTCTAAGCTAAAATAAGTAAGTTTTACAACCTTGTAGCTTTTTATGAAAGAGCTTATGAGCTTGATAATACAAAATGGGTACGTTTGGTTTAGAAATCACAACTCGATGGGTTAGGGCTTTTAGGATTTGTTTCAATGCTTATAAAAATGGTAGAATAGCTTAAAACATCAGCTTATGGCTTATAGCTTATTAGGTTCATGAAAAGAGCTTTTAGGGGTTTTAAGGGCGTGTTTGGTTTAGGAAAACCAAGCGTGTTGCTTAGGGTTTTAAGAGCTTAAACATATAGCCCAATCCAAGCTTACACATGATCTAAAATACATTAGGAGCTTATTGAACAAGTTATAGGATTTACTAGGGTTTTAAATGGATCAAATGGCTTGTTATGGGTGAAAGAAAATGATAAAATGTAACGAAGCTCTGGAGTGAATCATATCTCTTATTTTCTTATCCATTGGTTCCAAAATAGCTTAAATACCTTTTCCTTCCTTTCCTTAGCTTGGCTAGAATATGATTTTGAGGTAGGGTTTAGTATAAATGGTGAATTTTGAAAGTATGCATGTATGCCTGTATATATAGGCTAAAAACTTAGAGTGTTGGCCAAGTGAGATGAGTGTTTGGTTTTTGTCAAGGTATAGCTACTAGTGACTATTAGAGTAGGATGATAGACTTAGCAAGGTTGTCTAGAAGGTTGAGGGGGGTTTAGTTTTTCCAAGGAGGTGGTGCATGAGGTGGTGACAAGTAGGTGGTGAGGTGGCGGCATGGTGGTGAAAGGAGGTGACAAGGTGCTTTACTTGGGGTGCAAGGTGGTGACAAGGTGGTAGGCAAGGTGGTGCATCATGGTCGAGTATTCTTGCTAGGTTTTGGCTTGGTTTAAACTTGGTTCGAAACCAGTTTAGAGGTATCGGGTTGTTTAGGGTTTTCGGGTTAGGTTTTTAGGGTTTTGCCGAGTGTGTGGAGTGAAATGGAGGGTAAACTAGTTCAAATGTTGTGCATTGGAGAGTAGTAACTTAGGCTTAAAGAGTCGTATGAATGGTGTATATTAGTTTAGAGGGAAATAGTTAAATTTGAATCTCGTGCTTAATCAACTTATACTATGAGCTTAAAGGAGTTGTACTAGGGTTTTGGAGGGAAAAGATATTCAAATATTATGCATTGGTCACTTGTACACATGCCTTGAAATCTTGTACATTTGGATTGCATGTAAACATTACATGTAGTTAGGGTTTTGTTATAAACGTTAACGTTTAAAATCCGTTTTGATATAACGTTATGGAAAGTACGTTAAATAGATAACGTATGGATTTTAGAACATACTACTTGACATATTAGAATGTTTACTTGACATAAACATTGATGGAATTGGTATTGGTACGTGAGCTCGTTTACTTTGGTTATGTAAGTTACGTTACATTATGAATGGAATAAAGCAAAAATCTTTCCATAAAAATGCTTACATCTAATTTAATAGATGGAAATTACACTGAGGAAAATTGCATCTAATTTAATAGATGGATATTTACATAAAGGAAAATTGTGGGTTGTTATAGTCTCCCAACCTTAGAAGAAATCTCGTCCCGAGATTTAAGTAGATGCTGGATTAATGTTTGGAAATAGATGTGGATACTTGGCACGAATTTGATCTTCGCGTTCCCCACGTAAATTCTGGTCCTCTTTTAGAGTTCCATCTTACTTTGACTATAGGGATACGACTTTGTCTCAGTTGCTTGACTTCTCGATCTATAATCTCCACTGGTTCTTCCACAAAGTTGAGTTTGTCATCGAGCCAAAGCTCTTTCATTGGAATGATGAGAGATTCGTCAGATAGGCATTTCTTTAGATTAGAAACGTGGAATACAGTGGGACATACTGATTTCATAATTGAAGCTCAGTGTATATGCCATTGGGCCGACCCTTTTAAAGATCTTAAATGGTCCAATGTACCAGGGGTTAAGCTTTCCTCGCTTTCCAAATCGGATGACACCTTTCCGAGGTGACACTTTTATCATAACCCGATCTCCAACTTAAAATTCTAAAGGCTTTCGCCATACCAAGGCGATAACTCCTTTGCCGTGTTCTCTTGCCGCTTTGCAATCTTGTCCGACATGTTGCACTATCTTTTTGGTGGTTTATCAGATTAATCTTCTGGTCCCGTGAGTGGACATCTCCAACTTGGCCCGACAGACAGGTGTCGACACATTTGACCATAAAGTGCCTCGAATGGATGCTGCCTTAATACTGAGCTATGGTTACTGATATTTGTAGGAAAAATTGCTACCATGGTAAGTGTCCTCTCCCATCCTTTACCAAAATCAAATAACACAGGCTCAGAAGCATGTCTTCGAGTTGTTTGGAATGGTTCTTTTTACTTTTGTCCATCGTCCTCGGGATGATATGCCGTACTCATGTCTAATTGAGTACCCAAAGCACTCTGCATTAACTGCCAGAATCTGGATGTGAAATGACTGTCACGATCCGATATAATGGATATCGGCACTCCATGCTGTGAAATTTTCCTTTATATACAACATTATAAGGGTTTCCATACTATCTGTCTCTCTGGTAGGGATAAAATGTGATGATTTGGTAAGGCAGCCTATAATGACCCAAATTGTGTCATGTCCACTTGATGTTTTAGGTAGTTTTATAACGAAGTCCATCGTTATTCTTTCCCATTTCCATGTAGGAATCTCTGGTTGTATTAGTAAGCCAGATGGCTTCTGGCATTCTGCTTTAACTCTAGAGCATGTTAAACCTGCCAACGATACTCAGCGATGAGTTCCCATCATGTTAGGCCACAATAGAGTTTCTTTAATCCTGATACATTTTGTCAAAACCTGGGTGGATGGAATATTTCAATTTATGGGATTCATGCATGATTAAGTCCCTCAAATTACCAAATATTGGTAACCAACTTTGATTCTTGATACATCGGGTTCCATCAGGACATACTTCAAATGATTTGTCTATTCCTCTTTTAGTTCTCAGCTTGAATGTTCCTCTTCTTTAGATCGCCACAGTTTGGCTTCGAGGATTTGTGATGTAATTTTGGGTGAAGGTCATGACTAATGCTCTAACTCGGAGTGGTTTGATTCGTTCCTTCCGCTAAGGCCCACAAAAATCTACTACAACATTTGCCCTTTTCCAGGATGGTAGTGAATCTCACAAACGTAATAAGCGAGCAATCTAACCCAACGGATTTTGGTCTCATGTTTCAACTCTTTCTGATCAGGATAGCTGAAGACTTTTATGGTCGATGTAACACAGTAGCGACTTTGTGCCATACAATAGTGTCAACCAAATTTTAAGAGTGAACACTACAGCTCCTAATTCAAGGTCATGTGTGGTATAGTTCTCTTCATGAGGCTTGAGTTGTCGAGATGTATATGCAATAACTTTTTCTCTTTGCATTAACACCGCTCCCAGACCTTGATGTGATGCATCACAGTAAACGATAAAGTCATCATTTCCTTCAAGGTAATGCTAAGATTGGAGCTTCATACAATTTTTGTTTTAGCAGTTGGAAGATGTCTCTAGTTTCTCTCCCCAGGTAACTCTGTTTTTTCTGGGTTAATTCAGTCCAAATACTTTGCAATCTTAAGAAACCTTCGATAAAATCTCTGATAAAAGACGGCGAGTCCTAAAATTATGGTACTTCCTGTGGGTGTGGTAGGAGATGCCCTGCCCAACTGCTTCAATCTTGGCGGGGTCAACGTGAATTCCTTGACTGTCAATCACGTGTCCGAGAAATTGCACGATAATGATCCAAAAATCACATTTAAGGAACTTGGCATACAATTTCTCCTTTTGAGTAATTCTGGGATTATTCTCAAGTGATGTTCGTGTTCTTCTTTGTTACGGGAGTAGATAAGAATATCATCAATGAACACTATCACAAATTTATCCAAGTATGGTTTACACACATGATTCATGAGGTCCATGAATATAGCAGGTGCGTTAGTTAAACCAAATGGCATCACTTAGAATTCATAGTGTCTGTACCGCCTTCTAAAAGCCGTTTTAGGAATATCTTCGTCTCTGACTCTCAATTGGTGATAGCCTGATCTCAAGTCAATCTTTGAGTAAGTACTCGAACCTTGAAGCTGGTCGAATAAATTATCGATCCTGAGTAATGGGTAACGATTCTTTACGGTGAGTTAATTCAACTCCCGGTAGTCGATACACATTCTTTCTTTTTAACAAATAAGACAGGAGCTCCCCAAGGCGAAGTACTTGGTCGGATAAAACCTCGGTCTGCTAACTCTTGTAGTTGGTTTGATAGTTCCTGCATTTCTGAAGGAGCTAATCTGTAAGGTGCTCGGGCTACTGGTGCCGCTCCTGGAATTAAATCGATTTGGAATTCTACTTGGCGAACCGGAGGAAGGCCGGGTAGATTTTCAGGAAAGACTTCCAGAAATTCTCTGACTACCGGTATATCTTCTAGTCGTTTTTCATCTGACTTTTTCTCCATTACTTGGGCTATGAAAACTTGATATCCCCTGGATATATATCTTTCGGTTTTAATACAGGATATGAGGCTTAGTCGGGTTTTACTTTGATCACCTCGGATGATCAAAGTTTCACCGTCGATGGGGATGTGGACGACTTTCTCGTCACAGATAATTCTAGCATGATACTTGGATAACCAATCCATACCAATGACGACGTCGAAACTACCAAGTTTAATCGGCATGAGATCAATTTCGAAAGGTTGGTTTAGCAAAATTAGAGTAAAACCCTGAATAATGGTATTAGTGCCTACTAGGTTTCCATGGTCCATTTCAATGTCGAGATAAACAAACCAAACATTAAATCTTCATAAACATGGCTGATACCTAAAGGTATCAGCTCATAGTCATTGTAAAAAATACACACGGTTTGATATATGAACGATTAAAATAAATAAACCTCAATCGAACGCGTATTCGGTTGTGAAAAGATTACAAGAGTTTTCTTATGATCTTGAGGCTTATTTCTGACCTTCTTGGCTCTTCTATACGTCTAAGAGTCGACTTGGTGGTTTAGGGATTTTCTTGCACACCTAAAACTGAGTTTAGGGATTGGTATTTATAGAGTCTGGAAATGGGGTCGATACGCCGTATTGAATGCAGTCAATACGGCGTATAAGGAAATTCCTTAATGGTTATTAATTATCTTTGACCATGGATTAAATGCTGATTTCCTTGGAGTGAGGACCAAGTTTAGGATTGATTGAATGTTTGACCACAGATTGAATGCCAGAATTAATTGTAGGATTATTGTTTGTTGACTGCATTAAATGCAGTATCTTTGACTGTTGACTGCATTTATCTGTGAAGTGTCGGCACGGATACGCCGTATCTTTATGATGGATACGGCGTATTGAGGTAAAACCTGTTGGTTTTTCTTCGTTGACCAAAGTATTATATACGTCGTATTGCTGATGCGGATACGGCGTATTCTTCAAAGTCAGGCAATGGTCTTTTAGTTCATCAAGTCTTGGATACGGCGTATGCTTCTAGAATGATACGCCGTATAGGATGTCAGAATCAGTAGACTTTCTTAAACTCTTCGTTTATGCTCCAAAATGCGTGCCTTTTATATAAACTTCACAATATGCTCCATAATTACTGCATATAACAAATATAAGCAATTAAGTACCAATTCTTTGCAATAATTATATAAAATGGGTATTTTATTTGGGATAAATGATGCTATAAAATAGACGTTATTTGATGTCATCATTCGGTCACGAAGATCCTCTTCGCCCTACTCTACTTCCCGAGTATCTAATTCGAGAGTTACTTCACTAATCAGCAAGCTCCCTTTCGGCGGAGAAAACCTTATAACGTTGTTTACATTATTTTCTGACACTAAGCTAGATGTCGAGTCCTTCTTCAGGTACAACCAAACCCGTTATGTTTTGTGGCCAACATAACAAACCTTGTGTTTTATGGCCTAAACACATAAACCGCGTCGCTTACAATATTTTCCGACACTAAGCTAAATATCGAGTCCTAATCTTAGCTAGAACCAATCTACCACTTTACAAATGTATTTTGTGGCCTAAAATACTAACCAACACACAATCAACCCATCCAAATATATACATCATTTGGATCTACACACTACTTCAAAGCGAGTTGTAGAAGACATGGACTCGATTTATATGTAACAAATGTTACAAATGGACTAACTAGACTACATAACTTCGGATCTTGAAGATGACCGAAGTTCTTCTCTTGCACTTGAGGAAAGGAGGAAAGGATAGAAGATTTGATCACATTTAAACAAGATTAACCAAGTTGAATGATCAAAGATTTAAAGAGATTTAGTGAGATCTAGAGAGAGAAAGAACTGAAAAAAAATCATGCAAAAGGGTTGTGAAAATAGTTGGAGGCCACCCACTATTTATAGGAGCTGAAAAACATCTGTCAGGTAAACGGTTGGTAGGCCAGTTACATTAGGGGGGCGCCGGTATTTAAGGGGGATCCGTGCGCCGACCTATTGAAATGGGACCCCCCTACATACGCTTATTTTTTTGTGGTTTTTTGTCCTATTTTTGTCTTTTTTTCTGGGTGAAGAAACTGTCCTGGTAATAGTGACACTTTTTTGGGGGAAACAAATGGCTAGATTTGAATTTTGAAAATAAATAGCTACCATAAAAGCATTTCTTGTATATAATTCAAAAAATAATTTTGGCTAATTAATTTTTGAGAAATTGGTTTGTTACATTTATAAAAAAATTAATGGTTTATGACAAAAACCTTATTTCTTTGATCATCCTCAAGTTTAATGATTGTTCTGCGTAACATACCTTATGTGATTTACGTCGGGTGCAGAAACAATTGCCGGTGTTGATGTATACTGAGACATTTTCTGAGAATGTTAGAATGCATGTATGCATGCGAAGAATTGTGATTACAGAGTAACTAGCGCACTTTACGTTACGTATTACAAGTCACATGTTTGTCATCACCAAAACATAAAGAGATCGTATAGATTAAATATCGTAATATTTGCACTAACATACTTTTTCCTCGCCATCATAAATCTGTTGAAAATGAAATAATAATATACATAACTCAGGATTTATATTGACATCTCTACACTTGATTTTTTAATAACTCTATAATAAACTAACTAATGACCCAAACTAGAATGACCAATAAACACGAAGTACATTAACGCAGATAGGGGTAATAAATTGACTTTCTTTACCATTTCTCCATAAAATAAAACTACATGGTAGTTACTATCATAAAGCCTAATCGTCCCAAAACTGTATACACTACCAAATGACTCGACTTAAAACCCATGTAATCAAGCAAACAATTAACTAGGGTTAAACAATTGTGCTCACAATAATGTACTAAGAATGAGTACATACAAGGGGGGCTAAGACGATTTGGGTGCAACATTTAAATGGGATGTAAAGAATGCTCTTCAATAATAATCTGGAATCCACCAAAAAAATCATGAGAACCGTGAAAAGATAGGTTCAGAGGGGTGTACTAGGGGTATCTTCCACTAAAAATGAGTGCATAGCAAGGGTGTGGGGGTACTTATATGACCGATGAGATCATTATAACTATAACAAACTGATGTGCGTGTTGTGTAAACTCACAAGAAGTTTTACAACTCCCTAGGCAGTGTACCTAACCGTTGTAGTGTAGTACAAGTAAGACTCGGGGGTTGTTATCGTTCTTTAGGGGAATAGGTTGGGAAGGCTCGAACTAAACATAACTAAGTTCTAAGGGGTTGAAAGAAGATTATTTTTGTAATTTTATATTTTTTAGAAAGCAGGTAAAATCTCTAGTTTAAAAGGGTTTTGGTTTTAAGCTATTTAAATAACTAAAATATATCTAAACTACTGTGAAAACTCGTATAGGTAAATAAATGTGTTTACTTAATCATGCATGATCCTTAGTTTGCTTCTCCTAATTCTATTATTTTGTCACACTTGTGATGCGATGTGTAAGTATTTTCTAAGTTATTAACGAATTACATGAACCCGCCGTCTACGTAATATTTCGTTAAGACAACGCACAAGTAAGGTAGTATGAAGACTATTACAAGGCCCCTAAGAGTACATTACGTGCATTAAAATACTTAAAAGGTGATCATCCATAGATGTGTAAGGTAGTATGAAGACTGTTACCGATGGAATCCTTTCTACAATGTCCCTAGACGTCTTCGCAAGCAATTAAGAAGCTAGTTTTCTAGAGCCTAACGCCCACACCCATCAACAAGAAGCAATATTAAAAGGTTCTACAAACTAATTCACATGCAATCATAAGCAAACACTATAAGATCTAGCCTAGCATGTTAAGGAGAAGCGAAGAATAAAACTTAATCACACAACATATAGACATATTGAAAGATTAAAAGATAAAGAACTTCACTAATCAAAACATGGAGTTTAGGTGGTTACAAAGGGATTTGAGAACCCTAAAAACGACATAAAAGCTGCTACAAATCGTACTTCAATAATAACTATCGTATCCCACAAGTTCCACATTTAAAACCCTAAAAATGAGTTTGTATATATAGAAAAATGATCGCGAGGGCATCGCTTTGTAATCCTAACATCGTCGCTTCGCCGAATCTTCTAGGGTTTCACTATGTCGGTTAAGTTCTGACGCCGTCTCAAATATCATGACGCCGTCACTTTGATGTTCTGACGGCGTCGCCAGTATTTCTGACGCCGTCTCCACAATCTGTGAGCAATTTCTTCATCGACTTTGGTGTAGAGTTGTAATCTTGTTCGTTTATTCTTCAAATGAGCCCAAGTCACGTGTATTTCCTCCAAATGCCATTCAAGTGCTAAAAACACAACAAAAGAACGATTAATCGCATATTTTGAGCATATTTGCATGATTTATGGGTTAAATGACCCCGAAAAAGTGTATAAAATGACACATCATTAAATACCCTTACACTTGGGATTTGCTTGTCCTCAAACAAATGAGCTTTTCTACCTAGACAATAGCAATATCGGGGGCATTTAACTTACTTTTCAAAGATAATTTATGACACAATCAATTAGACCTCGTAATTAAAAGCACAAAAATTACCAACGTACTTTTTAAAATTTCCCGACTTGAACCATTTACTTTTTTATTAACACCGAAACCCACATACTTTCAATTTTTTTAACAAACTTGAACCAAACGTTTGTACCGTTAGTTATTATGTGGCAACGTTAGTCCATTTAGCTAACGATCGCTTTGCATCGTTAGTCCTTTAACATTAGTTTTCTTATATGATTTTTTAAGTTTTCGCTCGTTTTTTTACGTTTTCGTCTGTTTTTTTACGTTTTCGTACTTCTTTTTACGTTTTCATCCGTTTATTATGATTTCGTCTGGTTTTTTACGTTTTCGTCTGTTTTTTTTGCGTTTTCTCCCGTTTTTTACGTTTTCATCCGGTTTCTTACACTTTCGTACGTTTTATTATGTTTTCATCCGTTGTTTTACGTTTTCGTCTGGTTTTTAAAATTTCGACTGTTTTTATGTTTTCGTCCGTTCTTTTACGTTTTCGTTCGTTTTTTTACGTTTTCGTCTGTATTTTTACGTTTTCGTACGATTTGAATCGTGTTCGTACGATTTCGTCTGTATTTTACATTTTTTTACGTTTTCGTACGATTTCAAACGGACGAAAATGTAAAAACCAAACGAAATCGTAAAAAGCTAGACGAAAACGTAAAACAACGAACGAATATTTAAAAAAACGTGTGAAAGCGTAAAGCTTTCGCACGTTATTTTAAATATTCGTTCGTTTTTTTACGTTTTCGTCTAGCTTTTTACGATTTCGTCTGGTTTTTACATTTTCGTCCGTTTGAAATCATACGAAAACGTAAAAAAACATAAAATACGGACGAAATCGTACGAACACAGTTGAAATCGAACGAAAACGTAAAAATACAGACGAAAACGTAAAAAACGAGCGAAAACGTAAAAAATCATATAAAGAAAATTATTGTTAAAGGACTAACGATGCAAAGCGATCGTTAGCTAAATGGACTAACGTTGCCACATAATAACTAACGGTACAAAAGTTTGGTTTAAGTCGGTTAAAAATTTGAAAGTACGTGGGTTTCGGTGTTAATAAAAAGGTAAAGGGTTCAAGTCGGGAAATTTTGAAAAATACGTTGATAATTTATGGCTTTTACCCTATAATGAATTATAAGAATATGAGAAACGAAAAATTAACACTCATTAACTGTCATAGCATATAAATTACCATAAGTTTTGTTTTTTATGTTTAACTTTATTTCTTAATAAATAAAGTCGTGCTATCGAATTCGAGCTTTGCAAATTTCACCGCTCGAATGAGGAGAGTATTAGAGGTCCAAGCCCGCTTGTGGGCTATGGTCATTAGGGTTCCATTATGCACCGTAATCTACAAATAGTGATATAGTGATGAATGAAACATAACCGTAATCCTTATAGCTTTGTAAGTGGAGACGCATCTCTTGTAGGGAAATTTCCGTTCACTCTTTGTCCAGGTCTAAAATGAAATGATTGAAATACTCGGAGAGTAACATCAACGTAGCAATGCCCGGTGGTCTTTTCACTTAAGCCACATACACAAATTGAACCGAAAGTTACCTAAATAGATTGTACACGCATTGTCGATTTTAGAATTTGAATGATCTACTTTGACGGTTTTTGCAATTTACCCTTATCTTAAATAATTTCCTAGATTGGCATATAACCGAAAAGGTACCAGGAAATTTAAACGCTAGGTCACATCTTATTAAGGTCTTTGTTTAGCCATTTCATGCAAGATAAGCAAAAAAAAAATCTATCAACAAACTCGTATATTACTATATATAATATAACTATTCAAAGTATACTACCTAGGGGTGAGCACGGTCCAAGGATCGGACCGGACCGACCTTGGACCGAGACCGAAACTAGCCAAAACGGCGGACCGAGGACCGGACCAAAATGGTACGGTCCGGTCCGGGTCGGTCTTCGGTTCGGTCCGGTCCTACACGCATTATCATCGGGTTTTTGATCGGACCGGACCGGACCGAGGACCGAATTGGTCCAAAACACCAGACCGCGGACCGGGCCGAAATACCTTCGGTCCGGTCCGGTCGGTCCAGTTCGGTCCGGTCTTCCGGTCCAGTCCGGTCGACGGTCCGGTATGCTCACCCCTAATACTACCAAACCAAACCATAAGAGATGATCGGTTGGAAAAACTCCTTCCCTTATACATAGAGGTAAAAGGTTTGATCTTCATCTCTTACAAGGTCGGAGGTCTTCCTCTATAAAATAGAGGTAAAAGGTTTAATCCTCATCCCTTACAAGGTCGGAGGTCCTTTGTAAACGGTCTCTCTACCTTCGGGTAGAGGTAAGGTTGTCTACATCCCACCTCCTCCATTACCTTATGAAAAACGGGATTAGATACCGTTAATTTTTTTTTTAAACCATAGTAGAGATGATTGGCTCTATATACTATTGTTAGAAGACATTCAAGGCTCGATTGATTACACACAAAAAAAAAAGAAAAAAAAGAAAAAACAAAGTTACGATCCAGCTACCTTGTACGGTTTACGGTTTAACATTCAAAATCAAATGAAACAAAACATAACCCTGTAACATTGCTAAATGTTGTAACAACTGAATCAAAACTGTCGAGTACATATAAGATACTAGTAAAATACACAAGGCAGCCATGGTTTCAAAAAACCCTTAATTTGGCCTATACTAAACCTCACCACTAAATCTCAAAATAAATTTAATACTTTGGTACAGCTGATTAAATTAAAAATCATCATTGTTAGTTTCCGTAACAGAAACAAACCATATCTTTAACGCTTTAGCATCACTATCTTCTTTGATCATCTAGAAGATGTCGAGTTACCTGCAACCCAATACTGTTTGACAGCAAACAATATCTTCTCAGAAACAAGTGGACCATCTTCATGATCCACCATCTTCGTGTTCCATCTCATGCCAGAAACGATTCTTTTCACCTTCAACACTTCTTTCTCATTGTCACGTATTATCACAGCACCTTCAGGCCGTAGAATTCTATCCATCTCTAATAAAATGTCCTCATAACTACACCTGCATATCTCAACCATGAAAAACCGATCAGATTACATAAAGAGTACATATTTAGGACAAATAACTGTTCTTAACTGGATCTTGATGCATAAACAACTTACTTGTCTTTGTACAAGCTGAAAAGACCATTGGCGTGAATTAGGTCATATGTTCTCGGGTAAGTAGAGAAGGCTTCACACCTAAAAAGCGAAATAATTAAGCCCATGACCGCAAAAAAGAATAGTAATTATCTTGTTTGTGTTCAAATTAATTTATAATTCTTTATCAAAAAAAAACTTAAGGAATCAAGTTGTAGGAATATAAATGCAAACGCAACATAAATTTCAGAAATTACCAGTCATGGTAGATGCCAATAAGACCTCGCTCAAAGATCACACCAAGAGTGTCTTTCTTAGCTATAGTTGGCATCACGTTCATTACCCATGACTTTGGAGACTCGATAGCAGCAGCAAAACTTCCAAGACCCGCATTCATATCCATAATATTACGATACCGTCCTGAATCAATGATCTTATTCACCCTCTTGTAAGCATTCAAATGCTTCTGCCATAATTTGTTGTCCTCTTGGAATGACTCAACAGAAATTCCAGGAACCGACCCGCTTGAAATTCTTGGAGGAACATCATTAAGTCTTTCAGGGAACGGTTTTAATTCACCACCAGATACATCGTCTGAGTTGCTTGTCTCGGGATAAGGAGTCACACATTCTTCCATCTGTTTGTACCTGACACACATGTGTTTTGATCATCAATAAAATCTGTATTTGTTCATCTGTGATAGAAGGATTAAAAGATTTAATTTAGCATTGATTACACACCAGACATCATCTGGATTTGTGGATTTACACATGTTAACATGAGACTCTCGTTCTGGACAATAGGCTTTATTGACTCTTTTCCTCCAAATAGCTGTTTCACCTTTTTCATATTTCTTCTCCCAACAAAGAAGTTTAGCAGTCTCCTCAATGTTCCTCTGCTCCTTTTCAAGGTCTTCTCTGGGGCGCTGCCATGATTTGAAGTTAGTCTTCCAGTTAATCGGAGGACCAGAAAGAACCCAATATCCACCAGGTCTCAGGACTCGGTCAACTTCCATCATATACATTGCGCCTAACACAATTCAGCTTTTAGGTTATTTATATCAATGTAAAAATGTACTACTATTAAAAATAAAGATTTAAGGTTTATGAGGTTACTATCTCCGCCCCATGGTATCAAGCACCGAGAACAATGAGCCATGTCAAAGGATCTTGAAGGATATGGAAGTTTTATGGTTCCAAGAACACCAATGATTGCTGGAACACCTCTTTCAAGAGCAAATTGAACTTGTGCTTCATGTGAGTCCCTTGGTGCAAATGACATAGCTATCACATTTTTTTTGAACAGGTAGGCGCCCCAACTTGCAACCTACGGAAACCACCAAATGTAAAAAAGCAATGCATAAACTATGAGAACGAATAAATTAGAGTAAGAGATATTTCCATAGAGAGTACTTACACCACAGCCAGTGTCCAATGCAGTTCTAACCATTCCATTGGCTATTGGGATGACAGAAGCCAGTTGATCAATATATGCATCGGCCCCATGAGGAAATTGTGTTCCTCCACCTGGGAACCTAAAAACATTGCCTTCATATTGGATCCAATTCTGAATCGCCTTTTCAACTGTCAAACTCTTGTATGGTGCATTAGCAAAAGGCACAAAATCACGACTCTTGGGCCATGGAAATGGGGTCACATACCCTTTAGGGGCGGGAATAAGACAGTGTAGCTTCTCATTCTCAGGAGGACAATGTCTCTCCCTGTAATTCATGTTTTCACGAGGGAAAGTCATTGCACGCATTTGATCATGACATGGTGTGTAGTCAACATACCGGTCAGCACATGGTCGAAAAACCTTGGTTTGTGCTTGCAACTCGCTGGATTTCTTGGTTCCATCCCCATGATGTGTCTCGACATTGAGATTGGAAAGGACACTGCAATCAGCACTTTTAGTCACCTCTTGAGCAATGCTGTCTCCCTTTCCAAACCCACTCTTTTGCCATGCACCCAGTAGATAGAAGAAGCAACATAAACCCACTACTATAAATATTGAAAACGATCTCCTGGTTCTATTGTCTCCTGGATTTCCTTTAGTTGCCATGAGTGACCTGTGATAACTAATGAAGATGATCAAATGCTGTCGCCTAAAGATTTAAGCATATAAGTTTGGTTTAAACGCATCATTACCCTATGACAGTGTTTGGCATTGCGTTTTAAACATGATTAAGATTATTACATTTACATGTTGCAAATAATCAGTTACTAATGTTTTTTTTTAATCAGTTACTAATGTTTGGGTATAGTGCACTCGTTTCTGATTATATCCGAAGTATTAATTAGGGGTCAAATTATTATTTGGAGTATCCGCATTCCGCAACAAGACTGATCTGATTAGCAAATTAATCAGGGGTCACTTCAATGAAATCCTAAGACATCTAACAATGATAACTTCAAATGACAGCAGTACAACCAAACACTATCTTTAACAGCACGTCATGTTCCAACTTATTCTCTAATATTTCATATGACATACTCACTTATATACCACAATGCCAAAACACTCTTTACAATATCACATTCTACATGTAAGGCAATCACCTAATAAGTAAGTCTAACAAAAACAACTCTTAGTAAAGACAAATTCTTTCTTCCTAAAAACTCATTCACCGGGTATAATCCCTTTACCAAAAAAAAAAAAACTTATTAGTTATAGAAATCGTATACACGTGATCTACCACATTGTCATTAACAATGTATCCTGTCATCATTACACGTACTATAGCACTTTAGTCATACAAAACCAAGTAGAAACAACTACTCTTATCAGTCTTATCTGAATCCGCTACAAACACATACCAAATCAACCAAAAAAGCAGCCTTTTTTTTGTTGTTTTTGCCAATGATCAATGCTAATAAAGTAAATCTATACTATTCAACGTCAACGAATTCGAGAAACAGTCAATACAAATGATTCCCCTTTTCAAACCTACAATGATCTCACACTTAACATCCTAAAGACAAGATCTTTAAGCTCAAAACACTCCAAAACATGATCAAGTTCAAAACTTTACAACATTTTAGTACTACCCACACACAAAAGATCCCATAAACCTCAACAAACAAGCAAAACACATCACAAAGACCAACCCAGATAGTTAAACATCAAATCATAACATAAAAACGTGATCTTTTATAAAGTAAGAAAGAATCTTACGGATCTTGAAGAAGATAGTGAGGATCTTGATGATGGATCAAAACATGTTTGGGAGTTTGTTTAATGTAAGGTTTCGTGTGACATGTGATTAGCAACCATTTTTTAAGGTGAGTGATGTCGGTGGGGTATGTCTGATGTTTGAGGTGGTGTTTTTTTCAATATATAATAATTGGAGATTGGAGATGGGAATATGGTGATGATTTTGATTATGATATTATGCAAGTGATGGCAGATGGGTCAGATGAGGTCTAGCTTTTTCTTGGATACTGCTAAACAGGCCCCTCTATTGGTCACCAATTGACTTTTTCTTTTTTGCTACGTACATTTTTATCTATGATTTTGAGTTGATTGATTTCCTAATTCTTAATCTGTATTTAGGCCAAAGATCTTTAAAATCGATCCCATTTCAATGAAAATTTGACATAGGTTTTAACTATAGGTCAGGAGCATTATCCTTATATTCAATGGCGAGCAAACGACAACGTTTTGAAAATACAAAAACAACGTCGTTTTGCATTTGAGCCCGACGGGTGTTAGTGAGTTGGCCCAAAACGTCATTTTGAGTTTAACTATTTAACTTAACCCGAATGACGTCTTTTTTGTTGCCTGGTATATGCACACCGGCGGACAAAAAAAGACACACAGTTGCACACAAAAATCGACACACACGCAGAAGAACGGATATCGAGCTACCCACGTATTCACTTCGAAGTATTCGAACGAGGATAGTCCGTTGTTGCATGTAAGTAATTTTTTCGGTGATCGTGTTGAAATTTTGTGTTTTTTAGTTGTGCTGTTTAGAGGTGATGATTCTTGATGTATTATGGTTGCATGTTGTGTTTTTTGAGTTTGTTGTTTATTTTGGTGGTTGCATGTTGTGTGTTGAGGATTGGATCTTGGTCGGATTAGGTTATTGTGTTTAGGATTTGTGTTTTTAATTAATCTGCTTGTTTATACGTTTTTATTTGTGGTTAATGTTGTTGCATGTTGTAGTTTTCGAGTGTTTTGTTCATTTAGCATTTTAAATTAATAATTGCTTTATGATTTTTGTTTGAAATGATGCGTGGGAGATTCGCTTATGGCAGAATTAGTGTAATTGTTGGTAATAATTGTGCTTATAGGTGTTAGGCTTGATGTCGGATTTTGGTTTCAGCCCCTTTTCTGTGTTTTTTTTCTCCGGGTTTGTGGTTTTAGGTTGGTTTGATTATAAATTTATACGGCATGAGATGAAACAAGGGCATTGGTGTAAGTTAATTTGGATGGGTCAAATTGTATGTTTGTAAAAACTGTATTGTTTAACTTTTTTGGGTTTGTATTTGAAAGTGATAAAATGATGGGTCATTTTGTGATGTTATAGTTTATGGTGACTAATGTGGTCATTTGTGTGCTTTTTTTTTATGACTGACAGTTGTGTGATGATGTCCGAAGTTGTATGTAATGATAGTTCCAATAAACTTTGTTTTATTTGGTTGTTGTAAAATTTTAGTTTGCCTGTGATGATTCAGACTTATTTTAGTGAACAGCAGGTTACTCTCAATCGTTTTTATAGTTTGGCATCTCATTATGCATCTATTCTTATGTGTTAATTCGTTTATTCAGGTTTCCTCTGATGTTGTTGGGCCGTGAATTATGTGAGCGGATGCAAAATACTGTTTTTGTGAAACATGATGGTGAGACGACAAGTACGTGACAATAGTTTACAGTATCGGCCACTGTAGCCGGGTGACATGGTTTTTTTTGTATATTTCATGCGATGTGTTTGTAAATCTAATTTATGTTATTTTGTGGTTGGAAAGAAAACGAGTTGTTTTGTGATGTTTTAGTTTATGCTACCGGATGTGAAAATTTGTTTACATTTGTTTATAAATTTACTACGTGTGTGTTGTTTTTGCCAAATGGCAGTCACATCACCTGTGTGTTATCATATGTGCCAATGTGCCATAAAGTGTATTTATTTGTTTGACGAAAAATGATGGTATGTTTTTTGTCCTTCGTCGTGTTTTAGATTTCTAAAACTTTTAGGTCGTATTTATAATCGCTTGGATCATTAGGTGTGTGTTGTTTATGTCTGAACCTGTGTTTCCAGGTTGTGTTGATGTTGTTAGCTTGGGAATTCCTTGCACAACGCATGTTGCGAATTTTGTCAAATACAACGGTCATGTTGCAGGTATGTATTGTATTCTTATCGGAAATGGTTTACAGTTTAAGGTATTGGAGTGATGTGGTACAATTTTTCTGCATGCTTTGTTTTATGTGTTTGCATTTTGTTATTTGAAAGATAAACGTTTGCTGTAAAAGTACAGTCACAGTTTGTTCTAGATATTGTATTTAATGTGGAGCGTAATTGTTGTTATTTTAATTATTTGTTGGTGGTTTCTTATTTTTCGTGTTTAATATATTGAAGATGACGTAGCGGCGAGGAGGGTGGTAGAAACCGACTGCCAAGTTTTTAATGACTATTTGAGGTGGAAACTAAGGTTGCATCGTTTCATGCCTGAACGATGCGGTTTTCAAATGTCTATGAGAATAGCGAATGAGGTGGGCCTCAAAACGACGTACTTTTGGTGTCTTCAAAATGCTAAAGGATTCGTTGAGGTATGCTACTTATAGTGTGACAATTGACATTTTTCCAAGTTAATATTTAACCATAAACTTGAAATATTTTACTTTGAACGTATACGTGCTTGATTTAACCTAAAACCAGGAAGTGATCCCGTGTACAATGAAAAACGTCTTTGAACGCACAACAACTCTAGACTAAGTTTAGTCTACTCATAACTAGCATGTTATCATCATCATGAACATATTTTATAATTCATATGCATTTTATTTTATTAGTTTTACGAAAATCATACAAGTTTACATATTTATGCATGCATGCACATCACTTCACCACCTTTTATTATATACATACCTACACTTATACACTTTTAAAACTTAAAATACATTTCCCTCCTCCTCACCCACTATGAACCATCCCCCCTCCCTATAAAATCATCTAGAAGTTTATTTCCATATTATGCTTATTTACTTTCATCCCTTTTATCCACCTTTTGTTACTTTCACCCTTATTACCCAACTTTTGTTACTTTCACCCTGATAACGTACCTTTTTAGGGGTAATTATATCAAATATATAGTATACGTATTCCAAGAGATTTCAACGAAATTACTTTTGACCAAAGCAAAATCTAAAATCTCCCGGGTCGTTTCCCAACGAGGCGTGAATTGAGAATCGTGATTACGTTCGTGATCGCGTGGTTTGAATGGTTAAATATTTTTGGGTTTATATTACTAATTCTACTATTAAAATGCAAAAACGAGTAAAAGAAACCCTAAAAACGAAAGCAATTAAGTTGAAAACCTAAAAACGAGAACGGGATTCGAATCTCGTTCTTTAAAAAACCAAATTGTAAAATTTTGACCCTACAAAAGCAAATTAAATTTTCCTAAGTGCTAAATGATAAAAGAAAATTAAAAAAAAAGAATTATATTTTTTTGATTTTTAATAATTTTTTATGAATTAAAAACTGTTTTAAAAGAAAAAATAATTAAAAATACTAAACATAATGGGAAAAATCTGAAAAAATTATGAAAAATAGTTTGAAGTGTGAAGAATCTAAGAAAAATAAAATTGTGCAAAGTGCTTTTTGAAATAAGCATGAAATAAGCTGAAAAGGGGTTATAAGCAAAACTGGGTAAAAAGGGTCAAGTATTAAATTGTGTGAGTTAAGACCAGATGGCCCTATCTGGTGTTGTGGTTAGTGTGTGTGTTGTGTGGGACGTGTGGGTGTGAAAGGGGAGGTCACAGGGTCGAATCCTGTGGCCTCTCTTTTTGAAAATTATTTTTTTTAATTTTTCTTTTTGAGACTTGTAAAACTAGCAAAAATAAACAACTTTAAAAAAGACAACTTTTTTGTAAACTCAAAAATAAGCTGGAAAAAGCTAAAACAAAGCTGGCAAAATTGGTATTTTAACTAAGTCATACAAGGCTTAAACTGTTAAGCCTTTTTATGGCAAATAAGCACAAGTAGAAACAAACTAAGCAAAAACAGATGCTATACTATACCTAATAAGCAAATCTAAGCACAATTAAGCCAGGAAAACAAGCCAATAAGCCCAGAATTCAAATAAGCAATTTTGGCCAAAATTAGGAATCAAAACAGCCAAGGGGGCACTTTTGGGCTTATTTTTAAGCCCTTAAGTGGAACCTTATGACTATGGGGCTTATACCTATGAAAAGCTTGTCCTAAGGGCTACAATTATCAGCAAAGAGAAAGTGGTTTGAAAATCAAATAAGCTAGGAAAAAGTCAAATGAAAAAGGCTGTGACACTTCAGCATATGCTGACTTTTTTTTTGGTTTTTTATAAAGACAAAAGGGGCTTTTTGCAGAATCAAAATAAGCTAAAATAAGTCTAGACTAAAAAAAATAAGCTGAAACAGGTAAACTACACACTACAAAGAGCTTGTGCAAGAAAAATCACAAGCTGAAACTCATTTTAGCTTATCTAAACTTTCCAATGAAAAATGGACTTTTTAACTTGAAAAAGAGCTTGACAGTTTTTAACTTGAACTCAAATTGGTAAATGCAAGATTAAACTAACTTGTTACTACTGCATTCTAACACTAATAACAACACAAAACACTACTTAAAAGCTGGTTAAAAAGTCTTTAGTCAAATAAGCTATATAAGAACCATTCTGTCACCACAGTCTTAAACAACTTTTAGACAAAGCTTAAAAACAAACATTTAAACTTAAAAATTCTTAAAAACAACTTATAATGGCTTAAAAGAAAGCTTGTTAAAGATGGCAAAATGACCCAAATGGTTTTAAAAACACTTTTGACCCACTTTTTACCTTATGCCAAACACCCTTTTAAATATCAAAATCAAATTCTAAGCTTGATTTTTAAAATTTTAAGCAAAATTCTTAAAGGACAGATGACAAGCAATGACTGTTCAGCAGAAGTAAGCACAATCCTACCACAAATAAGTACTTAGAATAAGCAACAAAGATAAACAGATTATAAGCTAATAATTGACAATTTTAAAGAAAAACTCAAACAAAGGACATATAAGCAACAAATAAAGACAAATAAGCATAAAAGAACATAAATAAGCAATAAAAAGCAAGAAATAAGCAATAATAAGCAGATGAACAATAATAAGCAAAAATTGAAAAATAGAAACTTACAAAACTCTTGCTCAAAACAGGATAAATAAGTTATCTACAAGCTCTAGCTTGTCAAAGACAAGCTATTATGGTCTATAAGCTCTTTCAAGGCTAGCTTATCATCCAACAAAAGCTGTGGTAATTTTAAGTGACTGTTTTTGTGATTTTTTTTGGATTTTTAGACATAATTGAAAACAAGTGTTTATATAAGCTTTTAATGGTTTAAAAGCTTATACAAGAGCTTAAAAACAGTATTTAAAAGACAATTAAAGTAAATGACAATAATTAAAGAAAAACTTGAAATTTCATTAACTTAAGAAAAATTACAAAACAATAATTTAAATGATAGTAAATTAAATGACAAGTATTTAAAATGGTCTAAATTTTGTTAACACAAGATTTGACTTAACAAAATTCGACAAAAAACAAATAAGCTACACTAGCCCTATTTTTATACTAAAAGCTCTAAGGTCTTGAGCTTCACTTGTGTACTTCTTCTGTGAGTGTTTCAAGAGCTGTGTTTGTTGTGTGAGAGAGGTCAAAAGCTCAATCTCAGCCATCCATTTTTCTTTATCCCCAAGGTGATGATCACAGCCCTTTATTTCGTTTGTCCAATAAGATGTTAAGGGATTGCCAACATGGCAATTGGCTTCTTGTGAGGTGGGGTTAAAGGGAAAGTGATGGTTTTGTTGTGGTGTGAAGGGTAGAAATCGAAGGATAGTGACAGGGATAATGAACAGGGTTTTAGGCGGGAAAGGTTGTAGTTACTATGTGTTTATGTTAACAGATTTAAAGTTTTGGAAATTGTCAAGTTTGGTCCCTGAATTTGTATGATTGTATTACACCCATAGTCCTTGTGGTTAATAAAAAGTTTTGTTATTTGGAAATTTCAGCCCGTCAAGGAGTATAGTGGGTTTGCATGTATGGTCCTTGTGGTGTGATAAAAGACTAACAGCCTTTTGATGGGCTGTTAAGTCTTAACAGTGAGGGTTTTGGGCCAAGGTTTGGTAGATTGGGCCGAGTATAATAATAAAATAGAATTTGGGTCATTTAAGCCTTAAAGGCTTATAAGTCTTGTTATTAACACTTAATGGGCTGCCCTGGCCCATCAGATAGGTAAGGGTAGGCCCATTAAGTATTTCTTCGTTTACGGCATCGGCTTTGACCTTGACTTTTCCGGGGTTGACTTTGACTTTGGCTTTTTAGATTTTGACTTTGATTTTGACTTTGTCTTTTTCATGCTCTTCCATTCCGTGCTCGGTTTTATCGTTTTTGCTTCGTTTTTCGTCCTTTTGTCGGATATTCGTTTCCTGCACAATATAAATGAAAACATAAAAATACAATGTATTTTTGGTATGTTTTTGGTCATTTAAGTCCGGTTTTAATGGAAAATGGTATGTGTAATTAAGCACATACCACACCCCTATTACCTATATTCCCTTTGCCGCCTCCTTTAATCTCATAGATCAAGCATTGCTAGCCAGTTAAAATAACTCATCCTTACTTAAGACATTTGCTATAAAAAGAAGGTACCTAACTCTTCATTTCTTACACTTTCAAAACACATACTATCTCTTTCTCTCCTCTCTTGTACACGACAACATATAGGCAAGAAAGCAAGGTTTTAAAAGCTAGGTTTAAGTATTTTTAAGAAGATCTAGGTGTTAAGGAAGTTAAGGATTTAGGTTGATAAATTAGGGTTTCTTAGTTGTTTTTGGGGTAGTCTTGCATACTTAAGCATACATTTTCATTTATCTTTATAAGTATCATTATTTTCATATTTATATACATTTTATATTCTCCATATATGATTTATAGCTCCTTAGTATGCTTGTGTATAAGAGAAATATGTTAAAAAGCTTGTTTTACAAACCCTAAACTAGAGCAGACTTTCTATTGACTTGTGAGCTTGTAATGACCACTCTAGGATAACCCATGAGTAAAAATATTCTCAAAATATCTTAATAGAGTGTGTTATTTAAATTTCTGGAGCTTCCCAACAGGATTTGGGTTTGTTTACATTTTTTGAATGATTTTTACAAGATTAGTGCGCAAATCTGAGTTATGGACTTTGAACGTAATTACGATCCCTTTAAGAATAGTTTGGTGATAAGTGTTAAATTGTATACATAAAATACCCAGGATTTCGCCAATAAAAGCCAAAAATATGCCAAAAGATGGAAATATGTGTGCTTTTGTATCTCAACGTGCAGGAAAGGATATCAAAGCCAAAAAGAGCAAAAACGAGCAAAAACCGACAAGAAATGAAGAGACAAGTACAAGAGAAAGATTTGAAGCCAATATCGAAAGCCGGATCAAGACCGTGGTCGAGAAAAGTCAAGAAAGTAAAGAAAAGGACAAAGGAAAAATGACCATTTTGCCCTTACAATGGAAGATTAAAAGACTAAAATACCCTTTGGGCCCTTCTACACCATTCGGATCACAAAAGCCCAACAATGAGCCCAAAACCAAAAAAAGCCCATTTTCTGTTTTAAAATCTACAAGGGCCAGAAATGTCAATCCTTAAACTCATTTTATACTACACTTTTGGAAAAGAGAAACAGAGGGACTACTTGTGCAAATACCCCAAACTTTCAAATACAAGCGCGGGTATAACTTTTCTCCCTAACCACTTTATAACCGTTTTTCCCGCCAAAAAGCTTGAACAAACCCAATTTTCCCAAATCCTTTCCCGTCTTTCCCAACTACAAACCCACCTCGTATTTACAATCTCCACGTCATTTTTATGACGTGGCAGCCTCCCATTGGTGCGAACACCTCACCAATCGCAATCAACGGCTAAAATTCAAGTTAAAAAGTGATCAACGGCTTGGAAGGATTAAAGTTCTCATTTTCTTTTCATCTTTTCCTATAAATAAGAGCTTGTAATTCAGTTTTGAAGAGAGAAAGAGAGTTAGTTAGTTAGTTCAATTTTCTTTGTAATTTTCTCTTTTTAGCTTACGTGTACTGTTCATATTTTCGAATTAAGCTTTTAAATCTTTCAAGTCATTTGTACTCATTGTTTCTTATCTTGTACTCTTCTTTTAAAAGCAATAAAGCTATTAGAGTTGTGTTTGTGTTTAAGTTTTCATGAAATAAGCTAGTTTTACATAATAAGCTTGTAATAAGCTCAATATAGCTTATTCTGTTTTTTCTAGTTAGAAAGTTGTTCAAATTTTATTAAAAGCTTTCTAAATACTGTATTTGTCTACTTTAGTTCAACTATGTTCATTTGAGTTCAAGTTGATTGAATTTGGAAGCAATAAGGAGTAATAAGCTCATTTCAGCTTATTGAGCTTATATCTTGTTGGTTTAGAGGCAAGGTGCCATTAGGATTGGAATTGAAGGTCACTCACTAAACAAGAGTGACCTAGAGTTCAGAGACTACAAGTGCAAAGGTTTAAATTCATGTTTTTTAATTTCAGCATTCATTTAGCTTAATCCAGTTGCTTATTGAATTGTCTTTTTGTGTGTTTAAACCTGTTTAATATTGTTTAGTTAGCTTAGATATTCAAATGTTTTAAGCTGTTGTAGTTAGAATCCATTAAGGTCTCATTTCTTAAAATTCTGTCATTCATAAGGATTAGCTTAGCTGAGAAAGTAGTTCTTTTTGAAACATAAGCTTTAGATTTTAGAATTTAAATAGCTCAATTAGATTAGTTAAAGTTAGAGTAGATATAAGTTTTTAGCAGTTTTAGTTTTAAAAATAGATTTTAAATGAAATTTAGTAAGGAAAGTACTTATTAAGTAGTGTTTGGGTTAAGGAGTTTTTGACTTTAAAAGTCAACAAGAGACTGTCAAAACACTTTATATAGATGAGATTTTAAGAGTTTTCAAGTTTAAAAGAGGATTTGAAAGTTAGTTTGTAGAATTTCAAAGTTTAAAGCTTAAAAAACTTTTACTAGCACCAAGACAGTTTTAGGTTTAAGTAGATTTTGTAGTTAAGTGTTTCACAAGTATTCTAGTGTTCAAGTTTGGTTAATGTAGGTTGAGTAACATTTAGTGAGTTAGTTTATGAGTTCTAAACTAGAAATTTAGCCTGCACTTAAGGATTTGTCAATTACATCAGCATAAGCAGTATTAACTCAGTTAATACTGCTGTTGCTCATCATTTTTTAAGCTGTCTTATAGCACTTGAAATTAGGAGATAGAACTTAGTATTAA
>BQNB010078858.1:0-30426 GCA_026074375.1 Tanacetum coccineum | reverse complement strand
TTTATTTAAGCTTTTATGAAATTTTCTTGTATTAGGGGTATTTTGGTAATTTTACACTTGATGAGATTTTTAGGTTTTACACGCCTGATCTCCCTATCCATGGTGGCAACAAAACCATAGTCTGCCCTAAGACCTCCTGACGGTCTAGCAGCAGTAGCAGACGAGCTCTCTCCGACCTCGTATGCAGGACCAAGAGCGATACCTAACCTCTTTTGAGGCGGTAAGGTAACCTCAGGTATGTCCTCTCTATGGTCAGTAGAGAGTAAATGCAAGAGTGGTATCCCTGATGATGATGCAGCTAGTCTGGTGTAGGAGAGTATGATGGGTGGTGGTAATGGTAGTGAATGGGAAGTAGATGCGGCCTTGGCTCTTAGCCGGATCATAGCAGCTCGATAGCCTAACAGACGAATAGGACTAGCAGGTGGTGATGGAGATAACACAGGTACTGGTGATGATACTAGTAGTGGTGGTGAGGGAATCTGAGGTAGTGGTGGTGATAATGGTAGTGGTGATAGTATCGGGGGTAGTGGTAGAGAAGGTATCTGGGGAAGTGGTGATGACCATGGGGAAAGTGGTGATGATGGTGGAGTAGATATAGCGAGAAGTCTAGAAACCTCTGCATCAGACCAAACTGGTGTAGGTACTGGAGCTGGAATAGAAATCCTAGCTGTAACGCGATATGCAGGGTGTGGTGGTGGTGTGGCTGTAGACTCGTCAGTCTCGAACAGCTCTGTCTCCTCCGCAGATAGGGCCTGATAGGCAGCTGGTAAAGCAATAGGTGTGGAGTCAGCAGGAGATGGGTGCTCCTCCTCCTCCTCCTCGTCATCAGCCTTAATATCAACATCATTATCCCCATCATCCTCTGATTACTCATCCTCGTCATCGCCGTCATCTCCTCCATCGGCAGGATAATCGACAGGATCCTCTTTAGGGTCCTCGTCGTCATCCTCCTCCAGATCCTCCTCAGGATAGGACTCCGGAACATAATCTGGTGACTAAGCAGTGGGTGAGGCAGTAGCAGGCAGTGGCTGCTCCTCCACCGGAAACACCTCATCCTCCTGCGGCATATACTCGGTATATACCGGCTCTAGGACAAAATCTGGTAGGGGTGGTGACTGTGGTTCCTCAGGGCCAGGTATGTAATCTGGTGATGGCGAGGCCTGTAAGGCGACCTGCACATACGGGTCATCTAGCATCCAGGGCAGTCCCTCGTGCTCAGGTCCAACAACTCCTGGTGATCCAATGTCTGATGAGCCCTCAAACAGACTAGATATCTCCGTGTGTGTGACCCCTGGTTTATTTGAATCTGACATGACTGTATCTGAAAATCCAAAATAGCATATATTAGTATTTAATATAAGACCCTTATAGTAATATACATTTATATCATAACATGTATATCAATCATGAATGCATCTAGTCTTAACCAATTAATGCAACAAGTAGTGTATGTATGTATGTCCCGTAAAAATCCCTTTGTATGTATGCAATGTTTGAAAATGGTTATAGTCCAGCAAAAACATTTGACCTGGTTCTCTATAACCTTGGCTCTTGATACCAATCTGTAACACCCCCAAATTGGGTCGCAGCGGAATAAGGGTCCGGGGCGTGTTACTTCATAGATCAATAACACAAGATATATATAGAACGACCAAAAAGTCGTTTAAAACCGATACATTGGATTTAACAAAGTATTTGTTACATAAGCCCGAAGCTTCACTTGTTCACTTGTTCAAAATACAAAGATTTCTAGCCCATAACAGATATACAAAATGTAATGCGACAAAATCTTTAATGCATGATATCCAAATCAAAACCACCAATGTATCCCTTGCACCTCGTGCTTATTGACCTCCTGAAAAACATTGCTTTAAAACGTCAACAATAATGTTGGTGAATTCATAGGTTTGATAAATCGTATATTGTAGGACCACAAGATTTCCTAAGTGTATGATAATGCAACAGATGCAGACATCATATAAATGTAATTACGTTGCCCTAAGCTTATGACACTAAAGCTCGACATGAATGAATACAATATAAATTGCCTACATTACCCATGTTGATGTTCTAGCCCGCAACATCCTATGTTCGACATGGTATACGTCCATTTGTCCAGTGATAGCTAATCACCCGAAAACATTCGCGCTCACAATCCAGTAATTGACAGTTCATGATAATGGGCTCAACTAGGGTTATCGCTACTTAGGCAACACGTAATCATAAAGTAAAAGCATCCACTTGTGTCAAATTGTAAAACAATGAATGTTTCTCACCCCAAAAACTTGTAAAACAAAATCTTGTAAAACGTGGGGCTATGAACTCACCGTATAAGTACTAATCACTTTGAGTAACTCCTACCATATATAATTTTATATAGTTACATCACCATCTAATCATTTTAGTGAAATCATATTTATAAAGTGAAAACGTTTATAAATATACCTTTAGTAAACTATATAGCTCATCATACTATCGTTCGGGCTATCATAATTAAGAGGTCATGTAGTGAACGTATGAGGAGCTAGGACACTTTAAAATCGTAAAATCCCACAACATCGTCGATAACGCTACCCCGAAGAGGCCTCATATATGAAACTCCCTAGTAATATAGCACTTTGCTTAAGCTAATACCAACATATAGTCCTAATATAGTTTTCAATCACCATCTAATTGTTTTTGGTAAAATTGTGTTTAATAAGTTAAAACGTTATAATTTCCGTTGTAGTAAAACACGGCGTAACTATCGGCGTTTTTAATCCACAATTTTTTTTTTTTGACGTTTCTTTGCCTACGCTTGTATAATGACGAGTAACATAATTTGACATTTTTATATTTTTGACCCTCTGATGAACAGTACTTTTTACTGTTCATACCAGTTATAGAGTTATTTTTATAGTTTTAATTATCATAAAACCCGTAAACGTCATATTTTATTAGTTATAGCTCCATTTTTAGTGATTCTTTTGAGCACGTTCTCGTAATTAAAAGTTCTACTTACTTATGAGGTTTACAAAAATAATTATTTCTGTCATGAACAGTAACTTTTATATAAAAAATAGTTTTATAAAGTAGTAATTTTCGTAAAACTCGTAAAATCTCATAACTCGTTCGTTTATTAATTGAAAATTACATTCTTAGTCATTTAGGAATCCTAAAAAAAAGTATAAATTTGTTTAAAAAATACCAAACTTATCTGTAGAATATTTTTTATAAAAAGTATTTATAAAAATTCTTTTTACGACTTCGTTTTTTAACGTATAACTTGTTTTTAAGGTATATTTTTTGTTATTAAATCCGTTTTTTGATATCTATCTTTTGAATCGTCCATGAAGGTAAAATTATCTTTATAATATGTAAAATCCCTTTTTTGAAAATTCAATTATCAACAGCCCCTAAAGATCCATACTTATACTTTTATTTAAAGCTTATTTTATGTCTTTCACTTTTTCTAACTTACCACAAGTCTCATATACCATATTTAACATAAGTGATACATATAATATTGTCCATAAGTTCATTCTTTGCCCAAATGTCCACGGTGACAAGATTAACAAATCCATAACAACACTTAAAAACCATAACTTTGTTAAGTAACCCTAATTTTCCATTAACACTTTTTAGGCTTAACCAAGGTTGTTCATCACTTATACTTACATTATAAACTTATTTTAGTGTTCATATAACATCACTAAAAGTCCATAAACAAGATTAACATGTCATTTGCATTTCTTTTACTTGAAACATATTAAATAACTTTATAAACCCTAATTAATTCATAATCATTTTTATACATAACCCAAGTGTGTACAAGGCTTACAACCATTTTGTAACCTCAATATAACCTCCATAGAACATGTGTACAAGTCCATAAATCATGTTTACAAGAAAATCCACTTTTACAATGTTAAACATATCCTAAATGGTGATTTCACTACATAGCACATCATATACATAAAAACTCATAAAATGAAAGTATAAAGGTTTATAGAAGACCTTATGATGAATGATGGTGATGAGAATTAAGTGTTAAACCCACTTGTTTAACACAAACCAAAGCTTGCAAATGAGAAACCCTAGATTAGTTATGAAACCCTAATATTCCTTTTCTTCGATATTACTTGTACATGGCCAACCAATGCTTGAAAACATCTAGAATATCTAGGATGATAGTAATAAGTGTACATGGGTTGTATAAAATTTTGTATGGATTGTTAAGGGGTGTTTCAAGTCCGTGGGCTATGAAATAAGAGAAAGGGAATTTTTATTGATCTTTTTGACTAAGTGTATGAGTTGTGTGAGATAATACTTTAGTGCATAATGTAATATATATATAGAACTAGTCAAATAAAGTCCAAATACTAGTCTAAGGGGGGGGGGGGGGCAAGGGGGACAAAAAGGGGTGACTAGTGGTCAAAACCACTAGTCATGCCTTACTTCTTACTAACTTTGCCATATTCTTCTACTAAGTCATGTTGCACCATGCTAGCCATTTATGTGTTGTGTCCTTATGTCTCCCAAATGAAATTATCCCATGAAATTGAGAATGGATTGATAATTTATATGTCTTGGTTGATAAAAGTAATACTTGCATTTTTTGTGAAAGTATAAGTTGTAGTCTCCTTTATTAAAAGTGTAAGACTTGTAATTTATATGCTTTGCTTGATTCCTACATATATATGGACTGTAAAATATGATAGCCGAGGGATGAAGTTTTATAAACTTTGATCATTGGAATTAAAAATAGACATTTGTTGAAGCGTAGATTAATTAAAAATACACTTTACGTATCCGATAGAAATAAAATGCACAAAGACCATAATTATTCTCAAAATAATTATTTAATACTTTGCTTGATTGTAAAAAAAACGTATAATTTTAATTTGTTGATGCCCGTCTTAACATGAACGCTATTTTTAGCTACCGATTTAGCTTAACATTTTACGATTTAAACAAAAACGCGTACAATATAAAAGATGAATAGTAGATTAATCGTCGTCGTTAATGACTTGAAAACACAGGGTGTTATATTTTAAGCATGTATTTCTCAGGTCAATAGGGCATGAGGTGCCAAGATACATTGGGGGTCACTCTGTGAAGAGTCAATATTAAAGATTTGGGGCGTATTACATTTTTGGGACATTTGTTTTAAACCAAATATTTACTTATGTTTGTCACACAAATTTGAAGCCACGAGCTATAGTAATGAAAAAAAAAACAAGTATTTTTGTTAAATCCAATGTATCTTTTAAATGACCACGTTAGTGTCGTTCTCAAATATTTTGCTATTGATCTATGAAGTACGCCCTCGGATATTCAACATTCCGCGCTACCCAATTTGTAGGTGTTTACAGAATTGGTATTCTAGAGCCAAGGTTATAGAGAACCATGTGTTAAAAGTTTTGTCTGGACTATAACCATTTTCAAACACTTTATATTACAAACAGGGTTTGCACAGGACATACATGCATTACTTGTTTGCATCTAGCACATATATGCTTACATGACATACACTATTTTAGCATTAGTAGTTTACTAAGTGCTTACATGATTGATATACGCGTATATAAATTATACTACGTATATTACTATAAGACTCTTAAAATTAAAACTTATAGACATAACATACAATCTCTCTTAAAAGTAATACTGAAATAAGTTATTTTGCTTTTTCAGCAGTCATGTCTTGCAGTCGCGAGCGAGCAGCGAGTGCGTATACTTACACTTTGTCTATTACCGATTCTTTCTGATGCCAGGCAAGACTTTTGGGGACCGATGAGGAATAACTGACGAGCAAAAGAGGTTTCTCCACGAGTTTATGTATATCGGATACGATAGACTCCCGATGTAGTCGTAGCCCCACCACACCGGATTCATACCATACCCATAGGAGCCACAAACACCAGCCAGGTCCACAGACGCTGCGTGAGTCGAGCGTGAGCCCTTGTCATAGGGGACATGCACATGATCCTGACTACGTCCACAATAAGCCTATGTACCCTGATATATAACGCGAGAGTGTGAGGATGAGCATGTGTTTCCCCGAGCTGAGGAGCAGCCATTACCATCCTTCGATTCAACCCACTGTTGAATCACCAGGTATGTTGCGAGCGCGTGTCGGATCCGAGGAGGATCCAAAGGAGTATGAGGATGATGAGATAGAGGATGGTCCGGTCAACTATCCCATGGACGGGGGAGATGATGGAGATGATGATGACGTCGATTCATCTGGGGATGACTCCGATGATGAGGATGAGGACGAGGAGGACGAGGAGAAAGAGGAGCACTTAGCTCAACTCGACTCTGCTGTTGTTATACCTACTGTTGAGCATGTTTCCCCACCTGAGGGAACATAGCATGTTATACCACCATCCTCCATCGACATTTATACACTAAATGCTAGGATTACTGCTGGCTTCAGGCATCCATATCCCATAGACCATAGGCAAGGTTTGAGAGAGACTTCTGGCCATGGCTACTCCATCACCATCACCACCTATCTTACTATCACCACCCTCTGCAGGAGAGCACCTTGCTAGGTGCACGGCCCCACCTGCACATTCATCACCACCACCTATTCCATCACCATTACTACCATCATCTAGGTGTCCAACCCAAATCCAGACACTCAGGATAGCATCCACTCAGGCCCTTATTGAATCAAGTTCTGGCCAGCATTACCATCACCACCACTACAACCGACTACCAAACCATCTCTATAACATACCACCCACTTGTTGACCGTAAAGAGGATGATCTTACCCGAGTCTGAGTTTGCCACCTCGCACTTGTTGTTTGTCCCACCTAGGCTCCAGATAATAGATCGGGAAAGTTTCTAACTGCTAGTCCTAACGAGGTTGAGGATAGATATAAGTTTGTACACTGTGGAGCGAAGAAAGAGACAGGGTATTGATGAGGTTGGGTATGTAATTAGGATACTTGGTAGATTCCGGCAGAGGCAGTTTCCTGAGGTAGCCCTAATGACCCGTAGAGAGTCAAACAAGGGTCACATGAGCTTGCTGTGTCTCCATGAGCGGATACACAGACTTTTAAGTGCTCTATTAAAGGATGCTCATGATGGTAGGACTCGTATATCACAACGAGTCGCTATGGACTCACGGCGGGTCGACTTACTTATGGGGGATAGGATGACTCTCCAGGAGACAGTATGAATTGTGGAGGAGGAGGCCTATGCTTCCCGAGAGGCTTGGGCTTACTCGATTGGATTGAGTCAGGCGACCCATCAGGAGCTTCAGACCCACCGTGATCATGTGTATGCACACGAGACCCATATCCAAGCACATCAGGCATAGCTACAGCTGCAAAGTACTCTCATTCAGATACAGCACAAGGTATATGAGACTCGTTTCCAGATGCAACAGGATGAGATGACAGCGCTTTGAGAGTCTGACCATAGGCGCTAGGTACAGATGGCAGAGACTCTTCGAGTGATGAGAGACATGAGCTAGAGATGAGAGACATGAGTAGAGATGAGTACATGCAGGCTATGAGTTGTTAGCACATCTGAGCAAAGCAGAGAGAGCTAGACAGCCAGCACCAGATGCTAGGATTCCAGATCACCAGATGCTTCTAGACAGGCTAGACTGTCACAACTAGTGGTATTATGTTATTTGGGTCTTGCTAGGTCATTGTACAGCATAGTTAATTTTAGGGGTTTTTCCCCACTAGCAAGCCTTAGATCTTTTGTATTGTATTTTGTGTACCAACAACTATTTCATGTAAAATTTTCCAAGTTATAAATGAAATAGATGTGTTATGTTGTACTATATACCTCTCTTGTGTTGTCATCTCATCTGTAAATCATTACTATATTCTGTCATGATTATAACCTCACATTTTGTCTTTTGTGATCTAGATAAATCATGGCACCTATGACCAGACGAGGACAGAATACCCCTACTAGCAACACCAACCCAAAGAACATGACTCCAGAATCCGTTCAAGCTATGATTGATCAAGCTCTTCAGCGAAACTCCACCAATGGAGACGCAAGCCACAGTTCGCACGGGGATGACCAAAGGAATGTGCAAACTGTACGTCCTTGTTTCTATGCTGACTTCATGAAGTGTCAACCTTTGAATTTCAAAGTAACAGAAGCAATGGGTCGGTTAAACCTTGGTAGATCAAAGATGGAATCAGTCTTCAATATCAATGGTTGTGCTATTGAAAATTAGGTTAAAAGTTTTGCCACCAGCACTCGTTAGGGGCTGCACTTGACTTGGTGTAATGGTCAAGAAAAGAACCTTAGGTCGGAAGCAAATCAATGACTTGGGAAGTACTCAAGAAGAAGATAACGGACAAGTATTGCTCCATAGGGTGAAATCAAGAAACTAGAAATTGAGTTGTGAAACCTAAAGGTCAAAAGGAATGATGTTCCAACATACACTAAACGTTTCTAAGAGCTAACCCTGATATGTACCAAGTTTGTTTCTAATGAAACTGAGAAGGTTGACAAGTACATCAGTGGATTTCCTAACAACATTTATGGGAATGTCAAGTCTGCCAGACCCAAGACGTTGGATGAGACTATTGAGTTGGCCAACAACTTGATGGATCAGAAACTCCGCACCTACGCGGAAAGGCAGTTTGACAACAAGTGGAAGGCTGATGATTCAATCAAGAAACAACCATGGTCCACGCAACAAACTCCCCTTCAAGAGGCAGAATTTCGCCAAGTCTACAATATTGGGGGACGGGGAAAAAAGCCGTAATGAAGGGAAAAATTTGCCCACGTGCAACAAGTTGCGCCATTTTACCACAATGGCCCGTGTACTCAGAAGTGCCACAAGTGCAACAAGGTAGGGCACCTTGCCCGAGACTGCAGGAGTTCTGGCAACACAAATGTTGCTAATACTCAAAAGGGCAATGGGGCAAATCCCAAGGGGAATGGGTGAGCTCCAGGACATTTCAAGAGAGATTGTCCAAAGTTGAAGAATCAGGATAGAGGAAATGGGAGTGCACAAGGCTGGGTGTATGCAATTAGGAATGCGGAGAAGAAAGGGAATGTATCGAGGGACCTTAACTCCAATGTCGTCACGGGTACGTTCCTTTTAAACAACCACTATGCATCTTTCTTATTCGACACTGGTGCCGATAGAAGCTTTATATCTACTGCATTTAGTTCCCTGATTAACATCGATGGGAAACTAGTCGGGATAGACACTATGATATGAGGTTGTACTTTAAATTTCTTAAACATCTGTTCACATAGATCGAATACCGTACAGAACGGAAGTTTCGACATTATAATTGGCATGGATTGGTTAAGAAAGTATCACGCCGTAATCGTATGTGATGAGAAACTTGTTTAAATTCCCTATGGGAATGAAACTTTGATTTTTTATGGTAACGAAAGTAACAACGGGATAGAATCTCGGTTGACCATTATCTCATGTTCAAAGGCTCAAGAGTACATGGCAAAAAGTTGTCAGATCTTTTTGGCACAAATATCCGCCAAGAAAGAGGAGGACAAGTTGGAAGGAAAGAAACTTAAGGACGTACCAATCGCCCGAGATTTTCTTGAAGTGTTTCCCGAGGACTGCCGGTCTTCCCTCCAGCTCGACCCATGGAATTCCAATTAACTTAATTCCAGATGTCCGCGCCCGTAGCTCGAGCACCGTATCGATTGGCTCTATCCGAAATGAAGGAATTGTCAGAACAACTGCAAGAGATTTCCGACAAGGGCTTCATAAGACCTAGTTCCTCGCCTTAGGGAGCCCCGGTCTTGTTCGTCAAAAAGAAAGATGGGTCATTCAGGATGTGCATTGACTACCGTGAGTTAAATAAGCTAACAGTAAAGAATCGTTATCCACTCCTGAGCATCGACGATTTATTGATCAACACCAAGGATCCATATTAATCCAAAGATAGATCTCGATCGGTTTAACACCAGCTTAGAGTACGAGAGCAAGACATTCCAAAGACGGCATTCCGAACTCGGTATGGTCATTACGAGTTTCAGGTTATGCCATTCGGACTGACAAACGCACCTGCGGTATTCATGGACCTCATTACAGGTGTCAAGCCTTACTTGTATAAGTTTGTAAAATTGTCTTCATTGAATGAAATACTTATTTTTCACATGATGAGAAAAGAGCACGAAGAACACCTCAAGGCAATTTTAGAATTGCTTAAGAAGGAGAAGTTATATGCCAAGTTTTCAAAATGTGAAGTTTGGATCCCGAAAGGACAATATTATCGTCACGACATTGAAGCAAGGCATACAAGTGATCCAGCCAGATAGAATCCTATCAAAGATTGGCACTCTAAGACACCAACAGAATCCGATTAATTTTTAGGTCTTGTTGGGTACTATCGAAGGTTCACGAGGTCGGGAGGGAGATCCAAAGAATCCACTCCAATGACAAAGCCTTACTCAGAAAAGGAATCAGTTTGACTGGGTGAAAAGGAAGAAAACGCTTTTTCAGTTAATAAAAGACAGAAGTTGTGCGTGGCGTCTAATTCGGCTTTACCTGAAGGAGCAAAGACCTTTGTGGTCTACTAATGAAGATCGACACAAGGTTTTAGTGCTGTAATTGATCAGAGAGAGAAGGTGATTGCCTGTGCCTCTCGACAACTAAAAATTCATGAGAAGAACTACGCCACTCACGATTTAGAACTTGGATCAATGATGTTTGCTCTAAAGATATGGAGACATTACCTATATGGAACCAAATGTACCGTGTTTACCGACCATAAAAGTTTACAACACATCCCATCAGATCCAAAAGGCCTTAACTTGAGGCAACGCCCGTTGGGCTTGAATTGTAGAGTGATTACGATTGTGACCTTACGTTAGATCACCCGGAGGAAGGACACGCGCGCCGAGCGTGGCAAGACCGAGTCGTCGAGTCGTGGCGCGTATAAGGAACGTGCATTGAGCATTCACGAGCGGGTTCGAGCCTTAGTTATGACTATTGGCTTGGATCTTCCCAAACGAATATTAGAAGCTCAAATCGAAGCCCTGAAACCAGAAAATCTTGTGAATGAAGATGTAGGCGGTATGATCAGAAAGGATATACCCAAGGAAAAGTTAGAACCACATGCTGACGAAACTTTATGTTTACACGGCAGGAGTTGGTTACCTTGCTATGGAGACTTAAGATCTGTGATTATGCACGATCCACAGTCGAAAATACATTATCCAATCCCGTTCTGAAAGATGTACCAAGACATGAAAGAAACTATATTGGTGGCCAAACATTAAGGCTGACATCGCCACATATGTTAGCAAGTGCTTGACATGTGCGAGGGTCAAGGCCAAACACTAAAGGCCATCAGGACTGTTAGTACAACCAGCAATACCCGAGTGGAAAGTGGGGGATAATATCATGATTGATTTTATCACCAAGCTTCCTGAAGTCGCCGGGACGAAGGGGACGGGAATAACGATTTTTGACACCATCTACGAGATTGTGAATCAACTTTACAAAATCTGCTCACGGCGTGGATGTTAGGCGGCGGGGGGAATCTTGCCAATAAGGGAGAATGATCCATTAGACAAGTTTGCAAGGTTGTACCTGAACAGGATAGTAGCAAGACACGAAATACCTGTTTCAATCATCTGTGATCGTGATGGGAGATTCACATCAAATTTCTGGAGATCATTTCAGAAAGCTTTGGGTTAGCAGATAATAGTATTGAGCCATAGCGTATCTTATCTAGAAACCGAGCGTCCTGATGAAGAACTATCCAAACTCTCGAGACATGTCTACGTGCTATGCGTGATCGAATTTTGGCAAAGGAATGGGTTCAAGCATTTGCCATTAAACTTAGTTTTACAATAACAACAATTATCACGCTAGCATAAAGGCCGCACCTTATGAGGCACTTTATGTCCTAAATGCGATTACCTATTGTTTGGAGCCTAAGTTGGAGAAGCTCAACTGACTGGTCCAGAATTGATCTAAGAAACAACGGAAAAGATCGTCCTGATCAAGCAGAGAATTCAAGCTGCTTAGGATCGACAAAAGAGCTACACTGATTTCAACCGAAAGCCAATAGAGTTCAAAGTTGGGGATAGGTTTATGCTCAAGGTCTCACCTTGGAAAGGGGTTGTACGTTTCGGTAACGGGTAAGTTTAAACCCGAGGATATGTCGGACTTTCAGTGTTTGCCAAAGTTGGAAGTTGCCTACAGATGGATCTTTCCTCAAGAGTTGAGTAGAGTTCACCATACTTTCCAATGTTTTCTAAATCTGAAAATATGTTACGCTGATGACCATATCATGTCGTTAGAAGGAATTTCATGTTGACGAAGAGCGCCAGTTGTGGAAGACCCCTTGAAATGCATAGAGGGAGCGGGAGATCAAACAATTAAAGCAAGCCGATACCACTTGGGTTAAGTTCACTGGAACTCTAGAAGAGTCCTGATTCACCTGGGAAACGCGAAATTCGTTCAAACATAAATACCCATACTTTTCACAAACCGGGGCTTCGATCATCCACTACAAGTCCTTAACTTTGAGACAAAGCTCTTTAACGGGTGGAAGACTGTAACATTTCTCAATTTCAGGTCATTTTACGACTCCTATTATTCGTCACTATTTATTTTGGTACGATACGCGTTTACTTTTAATGTAACTTTTAAGCTAAATCGCGTAGACTAAGAATAATCATTTAACGTAAACGGTCACCAAATAAATTAAGGTTTACGTCAAACAAGTGTTATATAATTATTAAGAAGATAATTATTAACTTTGCCGTATTTTTTTATTTTTATTGTCACGTAAAAGCTTACGTTTCGCAAGAAAATACATTTAAGACACACCCCAAAATACCTATAGTTTTACCTAAAACACACAACCAATAACCCACGTTTAAAACCTTAAACATAAATTAAATAAAAGTGTTGTGTTTAATACCTACTAGGCCCGGTATGGGGAACCAGAAAGCACCTAGAAACTCCCAATGATCCTTAAGTACAAGTCCAAATCCTATGTAATTAAACCTTTGTACAACTATGTCCCTAATTATGCATATACACAATGGTTAATAAACTCCAATTTTGCTCTCTTTCTCCTTGGATACCCAGCAACATGCGTACATACATAAACCTAAGGAATTTTGCGCGCCTAAATCTTGGTAAATCTTGTACTTAGATCATGTAATTAAGAAATGTAATTAAGAAATGTACCTAAGTGGTTTAACAAGAAACAATGTGAGGCTAACTAGAAACCACAAAACCATCTAGTTAGGGCCGGTTTTGGTTTGTTTGGGACTAGGAATATGTAACTAGTATTCTTTCCTATAAATTCTTATCCATACTTACCATTTAACACTCTTACAACTCACAAACACTCAAACAAGAAAAACAATACTAGTTCTTTCTTGTCTCGGGTTATAAAACGCAAACAAACACCTTCTTACTTTCCTTCAAACCAACGCACAACACTATGGCTTTTCATACAAGTTCACAAGGAATACACGAGCTAAGGTTGGGTGTTACAAAGCTTTGAAGCTTAGGGTTTGGTTGTTGATCGTGTATTTCGCACGTAGGTTGCCACAATACTCGCATACACTCAAAACAAAACCTTAGGACTCATTGTAAGTCGCATTCAAACTATACACTTTATACTATATTTGTTTTCTTTTATTTACTATCATTATTTCACGCTAACGTGTTAAAATAATAACTAACGTGCGCTATTAGGCAAAATATGTACAAAACAACATGTTACAACGCAATGTTATCGATATACGACCTTGTGTGGTGTTAAAATATAAAAGAACACGTACAAGTACTTTTAACACAGCTAAGGCTAGCCAGTAACTTTTAAAAAATGGAAAACATAGGAACCGACGTGAACAACGACGTCATATGGGGGAGTCCACATTTCCTCAAAAACTATACGTAAACCTTTTATGTAAACATGATACTATGGCTTGGAAAGGAGTACGTGACCCATTTAAATAGTTGCATGGGACAACCGCGACCTCTATACTTGCTAAATAAGCTTACGTTGGTGATTAGAATAATATCGAAGCTTAGGAAAGCACTAGAGAGATTAACGGACCATTGGAGTCTCGTTAAAACCAAAACCACCCCTCGTTTGCCCCACAGCCCAACAAGTCCCATGGTAAGCCCATGGCTTATAAATTACCCTCATTTGAGCTTATCGAGGGTTTATAAAATTCTTAAAGCTCTTTGGAATAAACAATATGCTTAGGAAGCCTTAACGGGCCACGAATGGACCCATTAAACCCAAAACACCCCACCAAGACCTTGCAGTGGGGCCACAATATTGTATAAGCTCGAAGTGCTTATTCAAAATCCTAAGGTACCTATTAGGGCTTATATGGACCCTATGTATCATGAAAGCATAAAATGAACCTATATCGGGCTCATTAGCCCATTTTCTTGACCAATGAAAGCCCATAAGCTACAAATAAGCTTAAACAGCTTATTTGTGAGCTTAAGCAGTTTAGTAAGCTTATAATAAACCTAGAAAAATTATTGGACCTTAATGAATCAAGCCGTACCCTTAAAACACTAAATGGACTCGTTATCGGGTCAAAAGCCAATTCGTACAGGCTATCTGGCTTATTAAATAAGCCACGAAGTAAAAACAGCTTAATCAGATTACATGAGTGCTTATTGAGTTAAGAAAATAAGATTTGATCCTATATTGAAACCATAATGGACCTTTACAAACATTCGGGTTAAGATTATTGGGCTAACGAGCCCAATGAGCTCGAAAAAGCTCAAATAAGCTCACCCAAGCTTATTTTTCAATTTAACAATCTTAAGTAAGTTTAAATAGACTTAATAAGGGCTTATTTGCTTTGAAAACCAATTGGGACCTTCGAAATTTCTTATTGGACCTTACAAGTCAATAGAGGCCAACAAGCCAAAATAACTCATTCGATGCTTATTTCTAAGCTGACCCAGCTTATATGGCTTATTGGAGTCCGTTAAAACAAAATGCCACTTGCTAGAACCTTAAGCAGACTTAAAATGTGATTTTTACAAGTTAAAGAACTAAAGGTGTAACTTTGTAAAGTTGAGGGTTAAAACTGTCAAAACTGTTTTCCTATAAAGTCTAGGGGCTTTTTTGACATTTTTGAAACTTAAGGGGCTGTTTGAAATATTTAAGTACTTAAAGTGCAATTATTGAAAAGTTAAAGGACTAAAAGTGTAATTTTGGAAACCTAAGGGTATTTCATGGACAAAGATAAATTTAATAACCACTTATCATACCGGTCGAGTTATATAGTTACCGGATATCATACAAGTTAACCGTACGACTTAATAAATATGAATATCTATTAATAAATGATGTAACTATACTAGAAACGTATTGGACAGATACCTTCCCAAGAGCCATCAAGTGAATTCAAATACAATAAACAGGTGCACCACCACACAAGTGATAACAGTATATATAAACTAGCAATTTATTATAGTTTTGCATGAGCTCGTTACCTAAACTTTAATTAAAGACTTGGCATATTTGCAAAGGAAATTGACGGTGTGATTTCATGGCTACACTTGATATATTTATCATTCAAAGGACTATTCCCAAGGTGAGTTCATAGCCCATGTTTTAATAATAATTTTAAAATGATTTTACATCTTTGGGTAGAACATCTTTGATTTACAATTGGACGCAAGTGTACATTCGATACTATATTACGTGTTTGCCTAAGTATAGATACCCATTGATGCCTTTCATCATGAAGCTTCAATTCAAGACCAGGAGGTCTGGTTAAGGGAGCGCAAATGTTATAAATAGATCTATTTGGGATTGACATCCCCGTTTGGGTGAGTAGCGTTCACTGTGCCGGTTTGCCGGACAACAAACGTATACCAAGTCAAATTTAGGATGTTGCGGGTTAGAACATCATTCACGGGCAATGTTGGCAATTTATTGCATTCATACATGTCGAGCTACAAAACAGTGTCATGAGCTTAGGAAAAACGTAATTACTGTTTATATGTTTTGCATTTGTACTTAATCTTATACTTGGAAATCTTGCGGCACATTTACATACATAAACCTATGAATTCACCACTTTATGTTGAACGTTTTAAGCATGTATTTCTCAGTCAAAATTAAAGGGCCACGAGGTGCCAAGATACTTTGGGGTCACTCTGTGAAGAGTCAATATTAAAGATTTTGGCGTATTACATTTTGGACATTTGTTTATAAAACAAAATTCTTTACTTATGTTGTCAAACTAATTGCAGCACGATCTTATGTATTGAACAAGTATTTTGTTTAAATCCAATGTATCTTTTTAACGACACGATATTAGTGGTCATTCTCATATCTTGTGCTATTGATCCTATGAAGTAACGCCCTCGGGTATTCAACATTCCGCTGCTACCCAGATTTTGGGGTGTTACAAATTGTTACATGTTTTAAAGATAAACTAAACAAAAGCTTAATTGAAACTTACCTAAACCTTGAATCTTGAAACACAAATTCACCAAGCTTGTTCTTGATAAAAAAAATCTTTTTTTTTCTTTTTCTTGGTGGATCGGCTGAACAAGGGAGGGAGGAGGAGAAAAGTGATTTAGAGTTTTTATTGGTTTTGTATTTATACTAATAGAGTCCTAATTATAGTCAAATTTGTTTCCTTTTATCCCCTTTATCCAAAACCGGCCCGAAATACCCTATAGGAAAGTTAAAGAATCGTTGTAAGCTCAGATTGTTTAGATCTTATATATAGGATTAACAATAACATTGAATATAGAATATGTAAGCGAAATTACATAAAAAAACCATGAAAATTCCAACAAGGTGTTTCTACAAATTAATAACAAGACGTTCTAACAGCCCCAATACTAGATGATCAAATTCTAGAACTGTTATCTAAACTATAACAAGGAATCAAAGATTCTTGAGGCTAAAACACACAAATTCTTGGCGTCTACTTAGAGGACTTGATGCCTAGACATACACATACTTTTCTGTGTTTTACATCTTGACACACAGAAAACTATACGACCTATATCTCTTTATATACTAGAGATATTAGGTTTACAAAGGATAAGTATTAGGAAATAAACAAATCTTCCTAACTTTTATAATTATCTTCTAGGAAATCTTCTGTAATCTTCCATCTTTTGAAGAATTCCTCCTTTGTCTTTTAAGTCCTTCATCTTTCATATGTTTTGTCTTATCAACTCAAATATAATTCCCAACAATCTTCCCCTAGTTGATAATGACAAAACCAAAATAAGCACAAACTTCCCCTGAAGCTAATATATATATATATATGAAAGAATAAGGATCCATGCAATTCCACCAAGGATCTGTAAGTTGCACATCTTCTTTGTAAATCTTCTTCCCCTTTTTGTCATAATCAAATATGGGACTCTAAGTAGATGCAACATTGATTTCGAGTACAGACCACAAACCACAATCATACTTCTAATCAAGCCTTTTAACTCCGCAAATTACCCACCAATAAGCACAATAAGAAAAATGAACTTGAGTGTTAAGAAACTCACACTAGCAGTAGTAATAATGACTAGCAGTAGTAAAAACCTTCACCTCAATGATGCATGTAAATGGTTAAACATTTTAATAATAAGTTTCCCCTGAAACCCATATGTTAACCATCTCTTGAATCTTTAAATTCTGTAGGCTCTATGTAATGATTACTGATGAAGAAAAACTAAGTATAACGAACTTGATTGCTGAAGTAAATAACCCCAAACTTGTATCTTAGACTTGTACTTCCATGTGACTCAAACTTATAAAAAATCTGTGAAATTATAAGGAGATATCGGCAATCTCTTGACAAAAATCCTCATCTACATGAGACACAACCAAGTGAATAGCAAATGATGAGCTTGAGCACCATAAGTTAGATCCACACACCTTGCTAATTCGTCAAGTATTCGTCACATCGTTTCTAAGCACGAATAAGTTACCTCTAAACGTTGTAAGCCATTAAGATATGATAAGAATATGCATCCAAATAATTCCACTTCAATTTCAATAGGAATAACCATCAATCTTCTGTAATCAATTAATCCCAATAAAATTTATGAGCATTTAAACTTTTAGAGAACAGTAAAAAACCATAACCAAATCCAATCAAAAACCAAAGTATAAAACCAAAATCAACAAGCTTGGTTTTCTGTTCTGTCTGAGATCCATCAAGTGTGTGTCATCTGATATCGGATAAAGCTGGCAGTACAAACTTTCATAGCCAGCAGTACAAATACTTAACTGGCAGTATAAACTGTTCGAGCAGCACTAATTGGCCAAACTTAGCAGTATTAACTGCATTGGCAGCCATAATTCAAAGCGGCCAAATATTAACAATTTCCAACGAAACAATAACTGGCAGCATTAATGCATATGGGCAGCACTAATGATAACTGGTAGATTAAACACATAACTAACAGTATTAACTTCTACTCGAACCAAAGCAGCATTAACTTTGTATACTTGTTTTCTCATTGGTCAGCACTACGAACATACACAACACAAATAAAGTCATTCATTACCAGCATAAGATCATTAGAGCTCGAACAGTATTAACTACTACCAATAAGCCTAGCAGTAGTAACTGTTTTATGCTAGCAGTACTAACTTGTATTGACAGTATAAAGTGCTCCTTCCTCCCATACCTTTTTGTGATACTTTTTCTATTACTAAACTGTCACTAATCCATCATTCTCATCAACTGCTAATGATTCTTTTCATAAGAAAAAAGTTTCCAAAGACACTTGAATTATGTAACCAAGAAACCACAATCAGCAACCATCTTGTTGATACACGACCAATCAAAAACAATTTTAAACAAACTTCCTATTATATCAAATTAGGGTTGCTGAAAAACCCTAATATCACCATATTTGACATGATAACTAAGACAGAAAATTCGGACATCTTTTTCTTCATCGATTCGACATCAAAACACCTTGTAGATCCTAGATCAAGAGCCACCAGGCTCTGATACCAATTGTGAAAGTCTAAAGAATCGTTGTAAGCTCAGATTGTTTAGATCTTATATCTAGGATTAACAATAACATTGAACATAGAATATGTATAGCGGAATTAACAAAGAAATCAATAGATATTCAACAAGGTGTTTCTTCATTAATAACCAAACGTTCCTAACAGCCCTAATTCTAGATGATCAATTCTATAACGTGTTATCTAAACTAAACCAAGAATAAAAATCTTTGAAGCTAATACACAACAAATTCTAGCGTCCACTTAGAGGGACTTACGCCTAGAACAACCACCCTTTTCTGTGGTTTTACATCTTGACACGCGTAAAAAACTATGCAAACCTATAGCTCTTGTTATATACTATAGATATTATGTTTAACAAGGATAAGCATTAGTAAATAAACAAATCTTCCTAACCTTTTTACAATTATCTTGCTAGAAAATCATCTGTAATCTTCATCTTTTGAAGAATTCCTTCTTTGTTTTTTAGGTCCCTTATTCATTCTTTCATATGTTTTTGTCTTATCAACTTCAAATTATAATGCCCAACACACACACACCACACAACACACCACACACAATACCACACACACACACACACACACACACACACACACATATATAATATATAATATATAATATATAATATATATTATAATATATAATATATATAATATATTATCTATTATATAGAATATATATGAGTATATTATGAATTAACTAATTATCTTAATTACCTAAGTTTTCATAAAAACCTAAAGCTAATTTGGGTAAACCTTATTTACATAACGCAACGATACTTAACTTTTCTAAAAATAACTTTTCATTTTCACATTCACTTTCTCTATATTATAGAAAGTCTACTAAAATTTATCCAAATTTCACTCTCGTTATCACATATATTCCAATTTGCTACATTTCCCAATAACTCTTAACGCAAAATCATCAAATCATTGACTTAGCATTGCATGTTATACGCCAATACTTTCCATTATCACTACACATAAACACACTCAAAATGAGATGCCCATACACCTCAAAATGATATCATGCACCTATTCAAACCACTTAGCACACATGTAGAACACATAGCATATAAAAATCACATACAACAAACTCTTAGCCATTTCTAAAGGTATCACTAACCTGATTAAATCATGGTTGTCAGATAAATAACCTAATTAAAATGTTGGGTTAGAAAGTTAACTACCCCAAACATCAAAAATGCCTACTGTAGAACCGGCATGCTCGGTTCCTTGCAAAAGGGAACCCAACCTTTGCTGCACATGGAACCGGCAGTGGCATATCAGCATACCAAAATTTAAATAAGTCTAAAAGCGCGGCAAATGATTACTAGGTTTATTTTTCTTCCTAAAAAATTATCAATATACTTTTCTAGATAAGGCAATAGTCTATTTGGATGGTACAAAAGTGATATGTACCTATAAAATTCTAGATAATACCAAAACGCTCCCTAAACTAGTTTGAGAAAAAAGGCAAAGCATCATAATAAGTCTAACAAGCTTACAAACATAAATATTCAGGTTTTACAAACAAATAAATATTTGAGGTTCACAAGCATGACATTAACATATTTCAAAGCAAAGAAGTACCAAAATGATTTCATCTAAACACAAGCATAATAAAGAAGATGATTTAGGTAAGTAAATTGATTGCACTAACAGTTTGGTCCACAACCAGTATTTGGAGCATGGAGACAACCTTGACTCTGAAGACCAAGTCTGACTCATGCCAGCGACTATACCAAGCATACTCTTACTCTTACGCCGGAGCTTGGTCTCGGATTAAAACCTCGGGGTGAGCTAATGGTGTTCTTTCTTATTCCAGCCTAAGAGACGAAGGAGCAACTGCAAGACCTCCTAAGGATTAGGGCTGAAGAGCATCTACAAAAATTTGCTTGAATATTGACACCATTCGTGGGACCCTTATACCAATCTACATGTTTTGAGCAACGGTTGATAGTATGGTGGGGTCTCATCCGGAGGTAGGGAAAAATTGAACAACAAAGAACAAGGAGACGTTGTAACACATCTGGGAGGAGTTGCTAGTCCCTCTAGACTTGTTTAGGAAGCACCTTCTCTGGCTGATTTGGAATAAAACATCAGCGCATTACGAAATGTGATCAAGGTGCTTGATTAGCAGGGTAGGGGAAAAGAAACTCCTAGGAAACTTTTCTATGGAGATTCTAGAACAAAGATTCAAGTGCTCCTCAGGGAGTCCGTCACGGAAAAGCGCTAGAAGGAGCCCCTCCAGTGGATCCTCATAAATTAGGAGGAGCCGAAGGAGGACGTGATCCTCGTTGTAGCACCATAGGAATATGTCAGAAAAGAGAGTCACTCCCCCCTCTGATTGTGCATAGACAGTTAAGTTTATGATGGGTCTTCGTTCGGAAGATGGTTTAGTCCTAGAGACCGAGGAACGGCATAAGGCAGGCCTTACTCCGGAGAAGGAGCTATGGGTTACCATCAGTCTAGCCCAGGGGAAACCTTCCCTGTTACACATAAAATGGAATGAAGAAGTTAATGGGTGTATACTCTCCAACACCACCCATTTCATTTAGAGTTGATGGGTGTGTACTCTCCATCTCCACCCAACCAGTTAGGAATTAATGGGCTCGTTCAAAGTTAATAAGTTCGCTCAGAACAAATGGGTGTTATTCAGAGTTGATAATTTTGTTCAGAATAAATGGGTGTCCTTTGGAGTTAATGAGTTCGTTTGGAGGTATGTGTCACTCAGTATATTTCCATCTGTTTCCTATGTCAGTTTCAGATTTATAAGTATTCGAACTCTACTTTCATGCGTTATTGATTGTCATGCAAATCTCTGGAAGCACATACATACATCTATTCATGTCACTATTCTTCTTTTAGACTGAATATGAAGCAGGTTGTTATGCATGGCGTGCATACCTTTGTTATGCATGAAAATTTGTCTATTAATATTCATATGAATAGGCATATGTGATGTAAATATTATAAAGTAACGTTTACACATCATATTGCATGAAAATGTGCAAAAGATATTTTCATCTTTGGCAGAGAAAGCTTCGTGTTATAAACACTGTGGTGCCAAAAGACTATGCATAGCCTTTTTCACATTACTATTATAAATCGAAAAAAGTAGATGGGAAGATAAAAGTACAATTGTGTTTGCTTGTATTCATGTATTGTATATGACACTCCATAAATCTTCTTTGCCAAAATATGAAATATTTTTATGAATATAGGCATATTTAAGTAAATAAACATAAGAGAAAGCATTGTTCTCCGTTCCCCTAACACATGCCCTGACAAGTAAATATGAAAAGATGTAAAATAGTGATTCATGGTCGAGCTCCGTTGTACACAAAACTACTAAACGAAACTTGTGATGGTTATCAACCTTTGCCCTTTTGTACAATGTTCGTTCTCTTAATATTCATTCTAGTTTGTCACTAGATCATACTTAGCTTCAAATTCTCTCCTTTGAAGCATTATAAAAAATTAAAGTAATGCCTATATTTCTGGAGTTATGCCTTTGTTCGGAGGTACCTACTAGTTCGGAGTTTACAATCCCCTCGAAGGTTTACTTCAATAGTGCTCGAGTCGGTAGTTGCCTAGAAAGTGCTTACCATCAAAGGTTTACTTCACTAGTGGTTGATCAGAGCTTGCCTAGCTAGTGCTCCATCAGAGGTTTACTTTACTAGTGCTCGATCAGAGCTTGCCTAGCTAGTGCTCCATCGAAGGTTTACTTCACTAGTGCTCGGTCGAAGCTTGCCTAGCTAGTGCTCCATCGAAGGTTTACTTCACTGGTACTCCATCAAAGGTTTAGCTTGTTTTGCTAAAAGGTACGCTTTTGGATTATTATTTATGTTAATTATAGTTGCTATATGACTTTATTTCCCATACGTAGCTGAATATTATGTGTAATATTATGATTATTAGATAACCATTTCCAACAGTGGCATCACGAGCCGTTCATATAGCTTTATAATCACAAAAAGGGTAAAAACGCTTAAAAACGCATATTTGTGATATTTTTCTTGCTTTTTATGTGTGATCCCGATTAGGGTTTTATTTTGTGAAATAAAGACTCCTAAGAGTCCCATAAAATCTAGAAAATAAATACAATGTTAGGTGATATTTTACTGAATCGCCATGCTTTATTATGTAACTTGGTTTAAAATTTGCTCGATTTTGCTTATTTGTGTTTATTTACTTGTTTAAATAGATAAATCATGATTATACATGCATATAATTCGTGGTTAATAAGCTTAATATGTCTATTATGCATCTTTGATAATGTGGTTTGCTTATTTGATACTTAATACATTGATACGCCTTGAATTTACATAAGTGATTGATTGTTTTTAAGTGCTGATTGCTTGACCTTCGTCCACTAAAAACTGATTTCCTGACAAACCGTAAGGAGTTGGACCACGATTTTTTTAGGAATTCACAACTCCAGTATCTAAAACTTTCAAAGTGCAAAAAGCGAGGAGGACTTTTTCCTTGGCTGATCATGGTCCGAAGTCAGAAATTCTGCTCAATCAGCTTTTGTAGTTTTCTTGTTTACATCAAGTATAATGACCTTTACAATCGAGTAATCGGTGTATGTGTACCACATGTTCTAGGATGATTCAGACAACATGTTGGGGTCTTATTTTGGTGTTTGATTGCATATATTGGTTGTGTTTTATGTGCATTAAATGTCTACGTGTTTTAGTATGATTAATTGTTCGCATTGGTTTTGCTTATTTATAAATGTGGCGTTTTTTATATATATGCAAAAATAATTTTCGGAAATTAATATGGACTAAAAGCACTCGATCATTATGCTTATTGCGTATATATTGATATGTACACTTTGCTAGATCGTGTTGCGGTATATATGTAAACTCGTTATTTCTTGCAACGTTCTATAAAATGCATGGGTTTAGTGGTTTTCGAAAGGGAACCCGTGACGGAACAACGCAAGAATAAACAATTTTACATAAAATATTAATAACAATATTTAAAGTATGGTCGTAATGTTTCTTAGGAGTTTGATTATTTCCCTTGGAAAAATTAACCATATCCGTAGTAAGTTTACTTATAACTTAGAAAGTTTGTAAACATGGTAACTCCAAATTAATATAAAAGACATGTGGTTTATAAAATTATGGATTACTATTTAGAGAAGGTTTTAAAAAAACGAAAATGAAATGTTAAAAAATCTACTAAGTGTTTATAAGTTGTATACATTCTTTCCTTATACACAATTTTGGTAACACTTGATTTATCAAATATATACCCTAAAATTAAGTCATTTGCCATCCAAGTATATAATCACTTGAGTTTGTTTTTTTACTCTAAGACAGTCTTAGGTGAATTGTAAAATAAGGTAATACAATAATCATATGGTCAGACCTGAGACTGTATAATTAATGATTTTGTATTGGAGACGCACTTATATCGAGTAGGTTGTTCCATGAAAACTTCGACCCAGGCATAAATGAGGTTAAACATGCACTATGACATGATAATTCTGGATTAATGATGCCTTTGGGCCCCATAAAACCCTAGATTGCCACAAGTTGGCAATTATCACCCGCACGCTTACCTTTATTTACCATTTCTAGTAATCAACTACATTAATGGTAATTAAACGTCAAGTTGGAAAAAAAAAAATCTTAGACCCTTGGAAAATTACTTGTTATTTGTATAAACAATGGGTAGTTAATGTTAAAGGGATTAATTATCCATAAATACTAATATAAACTTTGCAGGTTTCATTAATGTATTAATGCAACGTATAATCGTAAACAAGGGTTTAATACTTTACTTGTTGAAAGATAAACCGTCGGTATATTATCCTTGGAAAATAAGACTACTTCATATACCTTTTACTTGTGAAAAAGTTATAATAGGAATGAAAGACAGAAATATCACCGCAAAACTAAAAAAGGCGATAACTAGAGAACTCGTGTCTATAGCTGTTTCCATAACCCGATAAGAGGCGTTATACATCATTGTGGTAAAGTGAGCAGATAAAGGAGGAATTGCATGCCAATTTTTCAAGTTAATAAATAGCTTAGATGGCTAGAACTTAAACACACTTACTTGCATAGAGGCGTATTTTGAAAAACTTGAAAAAACGAAAGTTGTTCTTGAACGACAATTGGCTCGTAAGGTTGATGATTCTAAAGCCGAAAAAGATTGATTTTTGAAAGAAATTAATCATTTAAGGACTCAACTTGAAAATCTGAAAGGGAAGCGTGTGGAAACAAAGCTTGATAATTCTTCAATTTTGGGAAAACCACCGTTACTTAACAATGAAAGAGATCAGCTTTTGAAACAAATTGCATCTTTGGAATCAAAATTGGCATCACAAGATATTCGTTCTTGTCAAAAAGAATATCATGAGTTGAGAACTTCGTATAATGCTTTAAAAGTGAAGTTTGATTCTCTTAATCGGAAAAAATGGAACATCAATGTTTCAAAATCTTCAAAACCTAAAGAAAGTGTTTCGGAAAAGGTTCACACGGGTGAATCCTCAAAAACGTCTTTAAGAAGGGTTTCTCAGTTTACAACCTATTCTTTACAAAAAGATAGGAAGTTTTCTAAGAAATCTCAAAGTTTTGAAACATTTTTTCCTCAAAAGGGTTTTAAGACAAGAGCTTCAAATGCAAAGAATCAATCTTTTGAAACATCACACTCTTGTTTTACACCGGTAAAACAAGTGTGGAGGCCAATTAAGGAATCTCAAACTTTTGAAGCATCTACTTCTCAAAAGAGTTTTAAGACAAGTACTTTAAAAGGAAAGAATCAAGTTTTTGTTACTCCACATTCTCGTTTTACACCGGTAAAACAAGTGTGGAGACCAAAGCAAAGTCATTCGAAATCTTTCAAATATTCCAAAACAGAAATGCTTTTGATGCAAAACAAGAATGACTCGGTTTTGAAAAACAAAAACAGTGGAAGATTTTCAAATGGTTCAAAAATGAATTTGCAGAATAATACACCAATTGTTAATAACAAATGGAAATATTCTTCGTCAACAAGATTTAAAAATCCTCAAGAAACACCGAGTTTCAATAATCAATAGAAAATCAAAAGGAATTTTAAATCTCCGTTGATTCCATGAGAGTTATTTTCAAATGAAACACTGGTTTCAAGCCCTCGTTGGAACTCAACATCTTTACATCGAATTGACACAACTTTAAAATGGTTTTCAAAACTTGGCAAACCCGTTAGCACCGTGCTTAAATGGGTTCCAAAGGTTGTTGTCTAAATTCGATGTCAATGGTTTGTAATCAAATGTCAGATTACAACCCGTTCTTCAAATAAAGGAAAGTGTACATTTTTGTACATTTATCCTAACAACGAGAAGCTTTCACCTTCTTGGACTTAAGTTTAGCTCAAGTAAATATTTTTGAGAATGTTGAACATAATTTTTCAAAATTTTATCAAACAGATTTTTCAGAATCTTTCAAAAATTGTGTGTTCAACACTCCTTTCTCTCGAGACTTTGAAAATTCAAATTATTTTTACAAATGGAACAATTTTGGAGGGGGAGTTTTAAAAAATCAAATGCCTTTAATGTTGTTGGATACATCTCATAAAAGTCAAAATTTATGTATCCAAAACAAACTGCCAAAAGTGGGCCCTACCCGTACCCACCTCGTAGGACCCGGGACAGCCCACTATAATCTTTATCACCCGTAAACCTTAAAAACGGCCACGACCCTTTTTATACCACACCGGCCCAACAAACATGGCCCAACAACCCTCTTAACCCTCCCGTATACACCCTCCCTATAATAACACCCGCCGATAGATCCTTTAAGGACTAACGGAGGCAAACCATATCCCAAACCCCAAGGACCAAAATTGCAAAACTACAAAGGGACTATGGTTGTCATCGAGTTATACACACTTTGAGGGGTCACATTGGCCCATATCCCAAACTATCAAATCACCCGTCTCGGAACAACTGTACATCTTCTTCAGTTCCTTGTCTCCATACCCCGCCAAACTCAACCCTCACACTTTCCCTCTTTCTTCTCCACTTTGTCTACACACCCCATACACCTTATCCCACCAATTGCCACATTGGCAATCCCTTGCATTTCTTATTCCGTCTATTGAAAGAAGACAAAGAGAATGGACAAGATCAATGAGCTTGGGGACAACTCAAAATTGGAGGGCTAAAATTGATGAGACCTTACCTTCACGCAAGAATACAGCTTACAGACCTCTTTCAAAGAAGCACAAGGACCTAGAATATTCTTTATCTTAGTATACATAAGGTTCCTAAAAGTCCCGAATGAGGCACTTAGTCTTTTTTTAAACCTAGTTTTTAGTTTTTCAGCTTATTACTTTATGTCTTTTAAAAATTCCAGTATTGTAATCTTTTTAATGTTTTAATAAAATTCCTAAGTTTTTAAGTTAAGTTGTGATTCTGTTTTTCAATATTGGTTAAAAGTCTCTACAATCTGTTTTAACTTTTCTTAAACATATAAGCAAATCTGTTAAGTTGAAATATCAAAAAGTTAAGAAAAAATTTTATAAAAACAAAAAAAAATCAACCCTTTAAAATACCTTAGCTTTTTTGGATGATAAGCCAATTATGGAAGGGCTTATAGACCTCACTAGCTTGTCTTTGACAAGCTAGAGCTTGTAGATTTGCTTATTGATAAGCTTATTTTCCCTGTTTTGAGCAAGGGTGATTGTAAGTTTCCTTTTTCAAATTTTTGCTTATTTACTATTAAATTGTTTATTACTGCTTATTGTTTGTTTTTATCTGCTTATTTATGCTTATATATGATGATTGTTGCTTATTCTGCTTATCTTGTAGTCTAGAAATCATTAGGTTAAGTTTTTCTTAAAACTGTCAAAAATAGCTTAAAATAGTGCTTATTGTGTTCTAGCTTATTTCAGTGCTTATTAGTTGTTAAAACTTGCTTATTATTGTCTGTTTACCTTATTTAACATCTGGGTTTTGGAAAATTGTGGCTTAAACAGCTTTTATCAAGATAGAAAACCAAAAATGAATTTTAAAGGGGTGTTTGGTTTAACTGCTTTTATGGGTCAAAATGGGTTAAAATTGCAATTTGACACTTAAGTCAATTTAACTTAGCTTAAATTAGTCCAAATATTTAGTTTGTTAAAGTTTTTAAGTAGTAAAACTCATTTTTAAGGATTTGAGGAGTTGTGGTTTGAAACTGTTAAGTTATAACTTATTCTAGTTGCTTATTTGATTGTGCTTTAGCTTATTGTTGTTTTTGTGTTGTTTTTGTGTTTATGCATGTGTTAAAAGAGGTTAGAAACCAAAGCCTTAGGCCTGCAAGTTTGTTTTGAGTTTTTGCCAAAACTGTCAAAGATTGCTAAGTGTTCAAAAAATTTGAGAAATGGCTTTTTTATTTGCTTATTGTTGCTTATCCTGAATTTCAAAATGCTTTTTGAGTGTTGATTATTGTTCTTTGAGGTTAAATCTTCATCTGTTTGTAAGTTATATGTTCATAAGGATCTGTTTGTTTGCTTATTTTTAAGCTCAAAAGTGTGGTTTTGTAAGATTGCAAAAGTTATCAAAAATTTGTCTAAGTGTTGAGTAAGTGTGAGATAGCCTTTTCATGAAGCTTTTTAAGTGCTTATTTGAATTTCAAAATGCTTTTTCTTTGTAGCTTATTGTAGCTTTTTGGCCATTCTTCTTAGTGGTATAAGCCACTAAGCCATAAGGATCCTTTTGCTAGCTTATTTTTAAGCTAGAAAAGTCCCTCTTGGCCTTTTGGCTTATCAGTTTTGGCAAAAAGGCTCATTTGCTTATTTAAGCTTATCTGCTTATTGCCCCTGCTTATTTAGATGTATTTCAGCTTATTAGGTTAGATTAAGCCCATTTTAGCTTATTCTCTTTAGTTTAGAGCTTATTTAAGCTTATTTGCATTCTAGCTTAAAATTTTCTAAGTTTTATAGTTTTTTTTAAACTGTCATTCTAGCTTATTGTAGTTGCTTATTTTTGTTCCTAAGTGCTTTTTAAATATGCCTTTTTATCTGTTTTAGCTTAATTCTTTTTTTGGTTTGCTTATTTGAGCTTAAAAAGCCCAACAGTTAGCATTTTCATAGCTTAGAGTATTAAGCTTATTCTGTCACTTATTTAGCTTATTTTAGTGCTTATTTGTGGTTTATAAAAAATTTGTTTTACAAAAATTGCTTATTTGTTGCTTTTATAAAAAGTTGTAAAAAATGGAATTTGCAAAAACGTTTGGGAGTAGAGGAAGCCCCGGGTGAGCAAGGCTCGAACCCGGGACCTCAACCCCATAACCAAACGTTTTACACAACACACACTCTACCACTTGCCCTGGGGTCTTTTTCGATTTTACTCTGCCAAATTAAATACTTATACACGTTTTACCCTGTTTAGTTTATAAGTTGTTTTTAGGTTATTTCACAGCTTATTCGATAAGCTGTTTTCACAAGCTTATTTTTCCTAGATTCCTAACTGTTCAAGCTACTTTTCATGATTTTTCCAGTTTTTTTATAAATAGTTTAGTATTTTTAAATATTTAATTTCATTAAAATCGTTTTTAATTCATAAAAAATTATAAAAAAGTCAAAAAAAATATAATTCTTTTTTAAAAAAATTTCTTTTAACATTTAGAACCTAGGAAAATTAGAATTGCTTTCGTAGGGTTAAAATTGCAAAATTTTGTTTTTTAAAGAACGAGATTGAATCTCGTTCACATTTTTAGTGTTTTCAAGCCCTAATCGCCTTCGTTTTTAGTCTACTTTTCTTTGTTCTAGATTTTTAGTCAATTAAGACTTATAAAAACCAAAAAGATCTTTTTAGGACTTAAATTGATAATTTAGGGTTTTTAGGTCCCGTTTAGGATTCCCGTTTTGCGTTTTTAGTTAAAATTTGTCTTACCTTAATTGTTTTTTAAGTTTTTGCCTTAGTTTTCTCGTAGTTTTAGATAACCAAACATAATCTTGTCCCATTCAAGCATCGATTCTCAAAACGACTCTCGACTTTCAATTGCATTCCTCGTTGGGGATAACGACCCGGGAATCATACTCCCGGTTTACTATAATTGTGATTTTTTTATTCTTACCCTTATCCTCTTATTTATATATTTATAAGTATATTTTATATATATTTATTATATATTAAGGGTTGGATCAAAAACTGATCATGTACGCTTAATTGCGCTTTACCTTTAAAAGAAGAGAAATCTTCTTGTTTTGAGCAAAGTTTATTCAAATTTTTCAAAATCTTTCAAAAGTTTGCTCATAAAAAATGGCTTGTAATCAATGTCAGATTGCAACCCGAGCTTTAAATAAAAGATAAATCTTTTCGGTCTTGAGCTATTTTAATTAAGATATTCCAAATCTTGAGCTCAAGTAAAATGGTATACAAAAGTTTGAACACAACTTTTCAAGAGTTATTCAAAAAGATTTTTCAAAATCTTTAAAATTGTGTGTTCAACACTCCCTTTCTTATTTAATCATTTGA
>BQNB010078857.1:0-30426 GCA_026074375.1 Tanacetum coccineum | reverse complement strand
ATATCTCGATCGAATCATGTTATTAGACGTTTTTAATTTGAAAAACCCTAAAAAACGATTTAGGGTTCTTTAAAATTAAAAGTGTGCAAAACATTAAATTGATTGAGGGATTTTGCTTGGTTGGGTATATTATTCACTCGTATAATATAGTTTTTCATTTGGTTAACGTTTGAATAAGTTTTGCTTAATTATTATACTCAAAAATTTAAGTTTAGGAAAAATAGTGAAAACTATAAGTGGGTTTTGTGTTGAAAAGTATGTATATGTATTCTTGAATGTGTTTGAGCTTAAAAAAAACTCACCCTTGTTTGTAGTTTCATGTATGAATGCTTTAAAATGTCTAAATGTACTCGTTTTTGTTCATTATTGTTGATTCTGTGGCAAATTTGTTGTTAAAGTTAATCCTAAGTGTTGTTCTTCTGCTAAGGATACTATTTGAACTAGTCTTGATACATAAAATTCATTCTTGTGACAAAGTGATTTTTGAAGGCGAGTTATCAACTCCCTGTGTGAGGCGAGTTAACAACGCCTTCAGAAGAAGGCGAGTTATCAACTTCCTATGTAAGGCGAGTTAACAACGCCTTTAGGAGGCGAGTTAACAACTCCCTTCAGAAGGCGAGTTAACAACACCTCTTTAGAGGCGAGTTAACAATAAGCCCTTAGGAAGCGATTAAACAAATACCTTTAGGAGGCGAGTTAACAACCTGCCTCACAAGGCGATTTAACAATTCCATAGTAGAGGCGATTTAGTAATTCCCTATAGGAGGCGAGTTAACAACATCTTTAGAAGGCGAGTTAACAATGTTGATTCATGAGGCGATTTAGCAATAGATTTTAAGGAATTTTAAGATTGAATTTTTCTGAAGGTAATTTTCAACTCATGTTAGGTAGCTAATTAAAATTGGTTAATTAGGCTATCTAGTCAAGTTAAGTAGGATATATAACAAGGTTCAACAAGGATATTTGAACATGTCTTAGGTTTCCTTATTCTCTACAAGTTAGTTTGAATAGGATTCCAAAAAATACTAATTCAGTTGGCTTAATGCCTTTCACGTTATGCCCAATTAAGTTACCCTTTGGATGATTTAATCTAATTCAATATTGCTAAATGCCTTAATGAGCCTAATCGTTTGAATGATGTCACAACATGGATCAAGCTTAAGTATTCAAAGGGCCTTATATTATTTCATATGTAAAATTGGTTATATATATAAACTATATTGGTCAAACTCTTAGCAGAAACATGAATACCACTCAAGCACAACAGAAAGCCCTTGATGATGCTCTTGTTACCCCGGCGGACCGTCTTGAGTTCAAGAAATGCAACATGAGACTCAAGACTGACATCAAGCCAAAAGAAGCTACATTTTAAGTGGTGCTGGATGCTCTTGCTCTCACTTTATTCTACCATGCATTCCTGATCACTGCAGATGCTCCTACTATTTACATGTAAGAATTTTGAGCTATAGTCTCAGTTCACAAGTCATCCATCAGATTCACTATTAACAAGAAGAAAGTCTCTCTTGATGTTGATATATTCAAAGACATTCTCCAGTTTTGCCCTAAAATTCCAGGACAAGTGTTTGAGGACCTCCCACTAGAATACGACATTCTCTCTTTCATCAAAGATCTTGGGCACACAAGATATATCACCTATCTCACTGATGTGAATGTTGACTACTGGCATCAACCATGGAGAGCATTTGATACCATCATCAACAAGTGCTTAAGTGGTAAAGAAACTGGAATGGACAAGATTCGTCTATCCCGTGCTTAAATTCTTTGAGGTATGTTCCATAAGAAGAATATCGATTATGTGTATCTGCTCTGGGAAGACTTACTGTTCCAGATTGAAAACAAATATGCTAAGAAGACAAACAAGATGTCATATCCCAGGTTCACAAAGATCATCATTGATTACTTTATGTCAAATGATCAATCGATTTCAATGAGAAACAAGATGTTTTGGCACATTGCTCGAGATGATACCATGTTTACTTCTATGAGATGTATCTCCAGACATGAAAATACTCAGGTATATGGTACCATTCTCCTAAGGGAATTAACAAACCAAGCAAAGTTGGAATCCAAAGCTTACCAGACATACTATGCTTTCGCTTATGGAGAAAAGGCTCTAAAACCAAAGTACATTCAAAAGAAAGCTGATTCAGACACATCTCTCACGAAGAAGCCTGTTCAAGCTGATAAAGGTACCAGACTTAATTCAAAAGCTAAGATGGCTAAACCGGACAAGAAAAAGCAACCTGCAAAGAAGACAAAAGCCAAAGGTTTAGCTGTATTATCTGAGGTTGCATTATCTGAAGCTAAACAACTTAAGCTGGCTACCAAGAGAATCAAGAAAGACTTTCACATGTCTCACGTAAGTGGCTCAGGTGATGGAGTTGACATTCAGTCAAAGGTTCCTGATAAGCAACAACAAAAGACTTCTAATACAGATGAAGGAACTGGTACTATACCATGGGTTCCTGATGTACCTATATACGAATCTAAAAGTGAGAAAGAGTCTTAGGGAGATAATGAAGAAGAAGATGATAATGATGATGATGGTGATAATGATGATAATGGTGATAGTGATGATCATGATGATGACAGTGATGACGAAACGAACAGAATCCGATAGAGATGAGATTCCTAATCTGAATCTGACTAATGTAGATAAGACAGAACAAGAAGAAGAATAATATGATGATGAATTCAATATTGAAGAAGAGGAAAAGATTGATGATGAAGAAATATTGGATGAAGAAGAAGATGATGAGGTTACAAAGGAGCTATATGATGATGTAAATGTGAATTTGGGAAATGAAGATACTGATATGACCATTGCTGATCAAGGTGCCTCAGATCAACAAAATGTTTCTTAAGAATCAAGATTTGAGCAAGTAAAGGAAGATGCTCATGTGACACTTACACCTGTAATTTTCACACAGAAGACTGGAGATCCAACATAAAGCTCTTCTGTCTCATCTAACTTTACAAGCAAGCTCCTAAATCTTGATAATCTATCTCCAACCGACAATGAGATTGCTTCCTTGATGGTCACCACAGCTCAGCATGCAACAACAATTCCTGAAATCACATCAAGTTTCACTACACTTGTTCCTCCACCACCTCATTTTCTTTATCCTCTACAACAAGAATCAACACCAATTCCTACACCAACAACTTCAGAGACTACAACATCACTTCCTACACTTCCAGATTTCGCTTCGGTATTCAAATTCAATGAAAGAGTCTTCAACCTGGAAAAAGATGTGTCCGAAATAAAGCAAGTTGACCAGTATGCTCAAGCTCTCTCCTCTATTCCTGCTATAGTTAATCATTACAAGGATAACAAACTTGGAGAAGCGATAAATAAGGCCATTCTAGCACATAATTTGGATTGCAGACAAGAAGCTCAAGATGAGAGAAATACTTACATAGAACTCATTGACACATCAATAAGAACTCTTATTAAGGAAGAAGTCAACACTCAGCTTCCTTAGATTCTTCCTCAAGCAGTATCAGATTTTGTAAATCTTGTGATAGAGAAAATGTCACAGAATCAGTAGAACCTATTGTCTTGACAAGGTCTTTGTCTCAACCAATGTCTACTTATGAGGCAGCCACATCACTCTCTGAGTTTGAGCTTACAAAGATACTGATAGACAAGATGGAGAAGAACAAGTCATATGATAAAGCTTACTACAAAAAGAAGCTTTATGATGCACTAGTCGAGTCTTATAACACTGACAAAGATCTCTTTGATTCATATGGTGAAGTCATTTCGTTGTAGAGGAGTCGAGATGAAGACAAAGATCGAGACCCTTCCGCTGGATCAGACCGAGGTAAGAAAAGAAGGAAATCGAGTAAAGATGCTGACTCCTCTAGAGATTCAAGGTCTAAGGAAAAGAAGTCTTCAAGCACCTCTAAAGACGTCTCACAATCTTAACATAAGTCTTCCGGCAAGTTTGCCCATGCAGAGGAGCCAAGTCATACTGTTAAAGACTCAAGCATGCAACAAGATCAAGAGTTCGTTACGGGAGACAATGATGAACAAACCGCTGACAAGGAGGTTACCAAAGCTGACTAGTTCAAGAAACTCAAGCGACCTCCAACTCCTGGTCCTGATTGGAGTAAAAGATGACAAGTTGACTTCCGACCTCCTCAGACCTGGATTAGTTAAGTTGCGCATGCTGAAGAACCTCCTACTTCATTTGATGAGTTCAATGATATATTTCTCTGCATTTGTCATAAATTGGCTTAAGATTCCAAATCTGACTCAAGAAATTCTGGTTGGACCCGCATTTAACCTACTCAAAGGTACTTGCAAGAGTATTACTGAATTAGAGTACTATCTTGAAGAATGTTCTAAAGAAACAACTGAACGACTTGACTGGCATAACCCCGAAAATAAACCATATCTGTTCGATCTTAGAAAGCCTCTTTCGTTAATTCAAGATCATCGAGGACGCCAAATTATCCATAAGGATTACTTCATTAATAAAGATCTGGAATATCTGAAGGGTGGAGACTTAAGCAGACGTTACTCAACTTCAGTGACAAAGTCAAAGGCTGCTACTTATGAGCTCAAATGGATCGAAGACTTGGTTCCTGAATTGTGGAGTCCCGTATAGCTGAAATATGATCAACATGCTTACTTTGTCACTTCACACTAGGGTCCCAAATGCCAAAGCTTCTATGGATATGCAAGTAACTTGACTTCGTCTAAAGATGTTTACTCCAAAAGAAGAATTATTGCGGTAACCAGACTTATAATTATGAAGAAGTATGACTACGGTCACTTGGAAGAGATTGAAGTTCGTCGAGATGATCAAAAGCTATATACGTTTAAAGAAGGTGATTTCAAAAGACTACGTCTACAAGACATTGAAGACATGTTACTTCTACTCGTTCAAAAAAAAGTTGACCAATCTCACCATCGACGAACGGTATGATTTGAATGTGGCATTACGTATGTACACCAGACGTATTGTCCTTCAAAGGCGGGTGGAAGATCTTCAATTAGGTGTCGAAAGTTACCAAAAGAAGCTCAACCTCACTAAACCCAACACATGCAGATCGAATCTCATGAACAAAACCGCATACACTTCGCATTCAGAACCTCATGGAATAATATACGTGGATCAGTACAAGAGAAAAAGATTGATGCGCGCTGATGAACTCCATAAGTTCAGTGATGGAACGCTCAATGATGTTCGGACTGCTCTTCACGACATTGCTACGGGAATAAGAATGGAATATCTACCAATGAGGAAATAGAGTAACTTAGACAAGAAAAGGGCTCGGGTTATGGTTCATGATATAGACAAGCAACTTTATCAGAGGAGGCTAATACGGAATCTAGAGAAGTTTGTTGGTGGAAGGATATACGGGAAAGATCTTAGGCTTCTGGAAAGAACAATATGACTTTGTCATATTTTGACTCAACTCATTTCAGGTCAATTTCTCGTATATTATAATCTTGTAAATATGTATATAAATAGTGTAGACTTAGAAAATAGGCTTATATAGTGTTTGAGTATTAATTTTCAAGAATTTCTTAGTAAATTCAAAAAATTTCAAATTATCATACTCAAACACCATATAAAACCCTCATGATTTAATATGTGAATCTTATAATCAGTCATAGAAGGATTTTTAGCTTAATTGAATTTTTGCTAATATAAGTGTTTTTATAGGCCTTAGTTTTAATGTTAGGATTGTTGCATTAGGCCTGCATTAGTAGGATTTCAAGTTGAGTCATATATAAGTGCACTCTGCACCATGGAAGATCAATAAAAAAAGGGTTAAAAAAAAAGTTCCTTTTTCAATCATGAATTCAGAGGGAGATTTGTTATTAAGTTTTTAGAATTTGTATTACAAGTAGTTTTCAAGTCATAGATTACATGTTTCAAATTTGTTTTGAATTATAAGCTCTTTTGAACATCTGAATTTAAGCTCAAAAATGGTACTTATCCTTTTTCAAAAATCAGTGTTCAATGATTTGTGATATGCTGTCTGTTTTCACAAGCTCTTTTTAATAAGCTCTTGTTGCTTTAAGCTCTTTTGAAAAGCATTTCCTTGTAGAGTTTAAGCCAAGTTTTTAGAAAAACCAAGTTTCACTTATAGGTGCTTATTAGCTAGCTTATATTTATAAGCTAAAGTGCCCTTAAGGACCCCCCTGTTTGGTTTAAGGTTTGCATAAAGTTTCTTATTTTGAATTACTAGCTTATTAGCTTATCTGTGTGTCCTTATCTTGTTCAATTAGCTTTTTAGGTTAGAATTAGCTTAATAGTAGCATAATCTAGCTTATAGTAGGTTTTTTTAGATTATTAGCTTAGGAATATATATATATATATATATATATATAGTTTAGTGAATCTGCCATCTTTTCAGCTAGTTTCTAGCTTATTTAGGGCTTTTTATAAAACGTTGCTTTTATTAAAAATGCTTATTTCTAAAAGCTTTACAACTTTGCTTTTATAAGTTTTTTAAAAAAATAAAAAAGGGGAAAGTGGAAATCGGGGGTGAGCAAGACTCGAACCCCCGACCTCAACACCCTCAACCCTTTATAACACCACACTACCACTGCGCCCTGGGGTCTTTTTCATTAGCCACTCACACAATTTAATTCATTATACACATTTTAGCCCATATTAAGCCTTGATAAGCTGTTACAGCTTATTATCGTGGCTTATTCTATAAAGACTGTGAATCACAGCTTATTTTCCTATGTTTCTAATTAGAATAGCTATTTCTGTATTTTTCTTCTAGAAATTACTATAGAGAAGTTTAGTATTTTTAAACATTTATTTTCATTAAAAACTTTAAAAAATCATAAACAATAGAAAAATAATCAAAAAAATATAAATCTTTTTTAGAAAATTTTCTTTCATCATAAAGTTTGTAGGAAAATTGGTTTTGCTTTCGTAGGGTCTAATTTGCAAAATTTCAATTTTTAAAAAACGGGTTTTGTTCCCGTTCACGTGTTTTTCTTGTTTTGAAGGTTTCGATTTTTAACTCCGTTTCTGGTTCAAAGATTTTTAAACTTACATTTTTAGTCAATAGAGTCTATTTAAAAAGAAATTTTAAGTAGGTTATTTTTAGAAATTTAGGGTTTTTGACCTCCGTTTAGGGTTCCCCGTATTAGCGATTTAGTTAAAAGTTGGTTTCCCTTTATTTGTCCTCGTCATAAATTGTTACAATTTTTATTTTTTTTCTTAAAGTAAATAATCAAATCAATTCTTTTGTCATAGAATTTCAAAACCAATTGTCCCAAACAACCAAACGTGGTTTTCAATTTCACAATCATTGGGAGATAACGACCCGAATCATACTTCCCGGTTTATATACGTATTATATTATATATATTTGTGAAGATTTTCCTTTTTACCTTTGTCCTCAAGGATAATTTGGTAATTTTCCATCATATTATATATTTTATTATTACTTATATATAGATTCTGACGAATCAGCAGCCGCATCACTCTCCGAGTTTGAGCTTACAAAAATACTAATTGACAAGATGAAAAGAACAAGTCATATGATAAAGCTGACTACAAAAAGAAGCTTTATGATGCACTGGTCAAGTCTTATAACACTGACAAAGATCTCTTTGATTCATATGGTGAAGTCTTTTCGTTGAAGAGGAGTCGAGATAAAGACAAAGATCGAGACCCCTCCGCTGGATCAGATCGACAGAAGAAAAGAAGGAAATCAAGTAAAGATGTTGAGTCCTTCAGAGATTCAAGGTCAAAGGAAAAGAAGTCTTCAAGCACCTCTAAAGATGCCTCCCAATCTCAACATAAGTCTTCTAGCAAGTCTGCCCATGCAGAGGAGCTAAGTCATACTATTGAAGACTTAGGCATGTAACAAGATCAGGAGTTCGTCACGGGTGATAATGATGAACAACCCGCTAACAAGGAGGTTACCAAAGCCGATTGGTTCAAGAAAACCGAGCGACGCTCCAACTTCTTATCCTAAATTGGTAGTAAGAGAAGACAAGTTGACTTCCAGACCTCCTCAGACCTGGATTAGTCAAGTTGCGCATGCTGAAGAACCTCCCACTTCATTTGATGAGCTCAATGATACTTTATTTGATTTCTCTGCATTTGTCATAAATCGGCTTAAAATTCCAAATCTGACTCAAGAAATTCTGGTTGGACCGGCATTCAACCTGCTCAAAGGCACTTGCAAGAGTATTACGGAATTAGAGTACCATCTTGAATAATGTTCCAAAGCAACAACAGAACACTGACTGCATAAACCCTGAAAACAAAACGATCCCGTTTGATCCAAGAAAGCCTCATTGTGTCAATTCAGATCTCGAGACGCAAAGTTATCCCCAATATACATAACAATAAAATATCTGGAATATCTGAAGGGTGGAGATTTAAGCAGACGATACTCAACTTCTGTGACAAAGACAAAAGCTGCTACTTATGATCTAAAATGGATTGAAGACTTGGTTCAAGAATTGTGGAGTCCCGTGCAGGTGAAATTGGTCAAGATGCTTACTTTGGCACTTTACACTGGGGTCCCAAACACCAAAGCTCTATGATATCAAGTAACTGACCTCAGTCTAAAGATGTTACTCTATGAAGAAGAATTATTATAGTACCAAGACTTAAACGTTATGAAGAAGTAAGACTACTGTCACTTAGAAGAATTGAAGTTTGTCGAGATGATCAAAATGTTATATTTGTTATTTTAAAGAAGGTTATGTCAAAATACTAACATTTACAAGAACATTGAAGACATGTTAAATCACGAACGTTCAACAAAAGCTTGACCAATCCAAAGACGAACGGTATGTAATATGAATTGGCATACGTATGTTCACAAGACGGAATGTCATTCAAGAGGGCGGAGTGGAAGATCTTCATTAGTGTCAAAAGTCCCAAAATAACTCAACCTTACCAAGCCAGACACATTCAGGTCCAATCTTAGAAAAAGGACCGCGTACACTGCATATTTAGACCCGAAATAAGTGATATATAAGGATCAGATGAACAGAAACCGATTGATGCGTGCTGATGAACTTCATAAATTCAGTGATGGCATGCTCGATGATGTTCGGTCTGCTCTTAATGATATTGCTAAGGGAATAAGGATGGAATACCTGCCAATGAGGAAATGGAGTAACTTAGACAAGAAGAGGGCTCGGGTTATGGTTCAGATAATGACAGCAACTGTAACCTAAGGAGTTGATGCAGATTTAGAATGTTCATGTGGTGGAAGGGAATAAGAAAATATCTCAGTCAACTGGAAAGGACAAAAAGCTTTGTCATAATTGTCACAACTATACTTCAGGTCAATTTCTCTATATAATAATCTTTGAATATGAATCATAAATATTGAAGACTTTAAAAGTAGTCATACCTCAACACCATCATAATACCCACATAATTTAAGGGTAGCATTAAAATTGGTTCCTAATGCGGCTTGTTAAATAATTAGACATCTCTCCCCGAAAGCAGTTTATGTTTGTATTCAATTGATATCCAAATATCCAAGAGATTTAATATTTTTAGATAAGGGATAAAATGTGATTAAAATAAATGGCTTAATAATGTAATTTTAGATCATCAGTGTACGTTATCCCATATATGTGCTAAACTCTTTTCGATTAATCAGATACACATAAAAAGGATGTATATGGAAAAAAAAAAAGCCAACAATGGTTATGTGATTGGCTGAAATGTGAAATTACCAAAGATCGACCCATTTAAATTACTTTAAGTGGAGTAATAATGTGGAAAATATTCAGTGTATTACATTCCAAATCCAACCAAGAATCAAGGGATCCTACCTATGGATATTCCACTAGATAGTGTAGCTAGTCCTTAGGTAAAAAAAAAGGAGTAAAGTAATAATAAGTAAAAGTTGCAGACGAGAAAGACTAGGACTGAAAAAACCCAACAAGGTACTAGTTATGAAGTCTCGGTAAGCGCAGTAGGGATTGAAGAATTAAAAAGAAAAGTTAAGATAAAGGGTGAAAAGAAAGAAGCTTTCCTTACATTTGCTGTCTAGAATCACAAAGATGATTGCTGACATTAGAGACTAACATCATGGACCTAGTGATGCAATGCACAACCCTCCCTGGCCACTCAGAATCTCTCAAAAGATTTATGTTTCATTTTCTCACGGAGATTAACAACGTTATTTCTATCAACTTCTCACTTTCCGAGTTAGTTGGTATGAAAAGGTGGCACGTCTGCTCCACCCCGATCACTAAAAACCAAAGTCCACTAATGAGTCTAAGCAAAAGAGAATCATCCATAAATCTCATTAGCACACTTGTCAAAATTATGGCTTGCCAAGATCACACAATGTGAATAACAAGAAATATAAATTAAAGTCCCTAATACGCATTATCCTTTGTAATTTCCTAGAACATCCGAGTGATAACTTAAGTATACACAGAGATAGTAAGATAGAAATCTTGCTTGAGCCAACATCAAACAAGCTCATGGTAGGTGACTTTTGCGATTTTTACAAATCAAGCTCGTGACAACTGGAAAGAAACGATGGGGCGATTCTATATGAATCAAACTTGTTCCAGGAAATGAATTGACGATTGATGAATTTTGAAATGCATAAAACTATTGATGTTTCACGAAGTCACAAAAACACTTTAGCAAGTGACACGTCAATTGATTTTCAAATCAATTTTTATTTCAATCGGTGAGATAGTAACTCACTGGTTTACTCATACTGTGTTGTCTGCTTTGAGACATTCTGGAAATGAGAATGGCTAGTACAGCTGCAAAACCCTGTCAATAAGATTCTTCAGAATTCTATCTGATCACAGGTAGTATTTATACTGATTAACAGGGAACCGTGGTTATTGTAACCGTATTCGACGAAGTGACAAAGACACTTTCGTCCATATCTGTTGATTATCACTAACCTTGATCTGCAGGTTTTCCCGATAGTGGCAACAGCTAGACGAGGACGAGTAAGATTCATAGCCGCATGTTCATACTTGACCAACATTCATAAAGATATCATGAAAGCTCAAGTACATGTTTCAAGACTTTTGTTACTCTGATACCATACGTCTTTCTTGAAACAACAAAGTATTAAGTTGATACCGTACGTCCTCCATAAAGTGACAAAGTGTTAAGGTTAAAGAATTTCAAGAAAGATGGCTACACACGCTTTCAATATCAAGAACAGTATGAGCATGTCGGTCTGAAGGTCACAAGTGCACAAGATGGAAAAGATCATAAGATGATAATAAAGGAGATTGTATTTGGCTGATGATTTCTAAGTACTCAAGATCATGTTTATACCAAGTCAAAGATGCAAGTCAAAGCCTAAAGTCAAAGATCACTACAACATATCACAAGCTAATGATTGAAGTTAAAGACTATGAGCTCAAGACTAAAGTCAAAGCATAGTATGTTAGGTTTAAGTTTTTGTAAATTGGAGTGACCTTCCTTAGGGGGAGATTGTTAGAAACACAAAAAGTATCGGTCACTTCCAATATAGTTAGTCATAGCTCGTAGATTAATCCAATGTAATGTAAGTAAGCTAACCGAGACAAAGACACAAGGAAAGCCCATTACTAAAGCCCATGGCCGATTAGCTATGATGTATAAATACCCTCTCCATACATGGAGATAGTGTTGGTTGGTTGGTTCATTCACACATAATCTAATCTCTATTTCTTTTTTACTTTCTCTCACTAGAACCTTCTTCCCATCCACTTTCTCTCTCTAGAATTTCTTTATAGTTATTTGGTGTTATATATTACTAGCATATTCTACATGGCTGAAAGAATCTTTATAGCTCTAATGTCTACAACAGGAGAGAAGGTTTCCCCATAATCTACATCGTAGGTTTGGGTATAGCCTTTTGATACAAGACGAGCTTTAAAGGTATGTACATTGCCATCTATGTCAGTCTTTTTCTTGAAAAGTCATTTACTCCCAACAGTTTGACCATTATGAGGAAGATCAACCAAAACCCAGACTTGTTTATCTTTCATGGATTGCATTTCTGTATTTATAACTTCAAGCCATTTGTCAAATTCAGAATCTGATAATGCAACTTTGTGATTAGGTAGCTCATTAAGATCCCTTAATTCATATTTCTCAACATCAACATAGAATCCATATCTATCTGGTGCTTGAGGTATCCTTGCAGATATACGAATAGGAACTTCAATATTTTGGGGCTCGACCTCGATAGGCGCGACCTTATTATTTATTTCGCTAGTATTTTTAGAAGGTTGTGTATCTTTTTGTTGAATTAATTCAAGTCCTCTGTCACTCCCACTCGATTCGAGAAGTCCATGACTCCTACTGGCTTCTTGTACCATGAGGATATTCTCAAAGAACTCAATATTTCGAGCAACAAAAATCTTGTTCTCGAGTGGATAGTAGAAATAGTAACCTATCGTTTCCTTTGGGTATCCTACAAAGATACACTTAATGGATCTAGGATCAAGTTTGTCAGGTGTGTCTCATTTTACAAGTGCCTCACAACCCCAAACCCTTAAGTAGGACAACTTGAGATCTTTCCCGTGCCATATTTCATAAGGCGTCCTTTCAACATTCTTGGTTGGAACCATATTGAGAATGCGAGCTGCAGACTTGAGAGTATATCCCCAAAAGGATTTTGACAGAGTTGTTAGATTCATCATGGATCGAACCATATTAAGTAAAGTTCGATTCCTTCTCTCAGACACCCTGTTATGTTGCGGTGTATAAGGCGAAGTAAGCTGGGATCCAATACCATAATTTTTCATGTGATTAACAAACTCATGACTTAGGTATTCGCCTCCTCGATCAGATCGAATTGCCTTTATCTTTTTACCGAATTGATTTTCAACTTTATTATGAAAGACCTTAAATGTTTCAAACACCTCATGTTTATGTTTCATCAAGTAAACATAACCATAATGGCTGAAATCATCTGTAAAGGTGATGAAGTAGCTAGCACCCTCTCTTGACACAGGTCTAAAAGGGCCACATACGTCAGTGTGTGTATAAGTCCTAATAGATCCTTAGCTCTTTCCACTTGGTGTAGAAAAGGCTTGCGCACCATCTTCCCATATATACAAGACTTGCATTTCTCAAGTGATTCATTGTGAGTGGGTTACAAGATCCCATCACGCTAAAGCTTGTCTACGTGTTTCTTGTATATATGACCAAGACGACGATGCCATAGATAAGAAGAGTCCAACGTATTTTTGGCTCTTTTGTTGCTAACATTAAACATAGAACTAACATTTGGATAAAGATTTTGCATATCTATTTCATAAATACCATCCTTTAGAATTGCATTAAAATAGAACACATTATCTTTCGAAACAGAAATACCATAATTCATAAATGTATGAATATAATCGTTATTAACCAAACGCGAAACTGAAACACCCCTAGTAACAGAAGGTGCAAAATGAAAGTTGTCTAATACAATTATTAAACCACTAGGAAGAATTAAATCAAAACTTCTGATAGGTTCAACGGTTGCACGTATTTCATTGCCCATGTATAGACTTAAAGCTCTATGTTTTAACTTCCTACTTTTTCTAAGACCTTGCAAGGTATTACAGATATGAGTAGCACAACCCGTATCATATACCCAAGTCTTATTAGGAAAAACATAGAGTTCTATAGTGAAGATACCTGAAGTACTAGCCACACTAGCATTCTTTCTCTTCTTCAACTCAACTTGGTAGGACGTACAATTTCTCCCCTAATGACCAACCTCCTTGCAGTGGTGGCAGACAGAATCCTTTGCCGGATTATCTCTCTTAGGCAGCGATAGGATCTTGGGCTTGGGATCATAAGCAAGCTTATTCTTTCCATTGTCCTTACCCTTTGCCCCTCGCGGTTTTTTCTTGTCCTTCTGGATCTTACCTTCCCGTATAGCTAACATAGCGGGAGTTTCAGCCTTCTTTGGAATACCTTCCTCATAAAGTTTTAGCATAGCATGTAATTCATGTATTGTCTTCCCTATGCTATGCATGTTATAGTTCTGAAAGAACTGATCATAGTTCTTGTTGAGAGAATTCAAAATAAGACTCACACCATGTTTATTTGGCATAACATAGCCTAGGCATTCTAGTATATCCGAGTAGCTCTTCATCTTTAAGAGATATGAGCTTACTGACTGACCTTCCTCCTGTTTACAAGCGTGGAATGCTTTAACTATTTCAAACAGTTCTTGTTTAGCCTGCTTTTCAAACATAGTTTTTAGTTCTTCCAGCATGTCATATGCATTGTATTTCTCCAAAGTCCTCTGTAGATCTGGAGACATACTCGACAGCATAAGTGTAACACCCCCAAAATACGATACGCAGCGGAATACAATATTTGGAGTGCTACTTCATAATACATGCACATGAGTCCCAGTAAACGTTCAAATGATACATTTATAAAACAAAATTTATTTTATTTATATGAGGAAAATCAGAGTTACATAGGTCCCAAATGACTTTAGAAATTTCTTTTCTAATAAATCGCAGTACGACTTTCTTACAAATTCCATTTTTATAGAATGTATTAATTTTCACCGAGACACAATCCATGATATCCGCGTTCTGTCCCATCCAAGCCATTAACAGCTTTAAACCTGTGATACATGCTTAAAAACGTCAACAAAACGTTGAGTGAATTCATAGAGTTTACAAATATCAGTCAGAACGCAATATTCGGTTCCACAAAAACAATTATAACATTGCTTGCAAGGCAAGTTATATCATGATTTCCACTAGGGATGGCAACGGGTCGAGTTTGGGTCGGGTTTTAGTGAACCCGTATCCGCCCCAATACCCGATGGGTACCCGGTTAGTATTATCCATCGGTTTTTCGGGTTTACTCGCGGGTTTCGGTTATCCGCAATTGGATATTCGTTGGACATGAACAATGTAAGAAAAATAGATGAGTAATTTTTTTTCGTTCATGGAGAAGTGTAAAAAATATGCCTAGCAGTATGAAGTGCGGAAAAATTATCAAATAATCAATACGACATGTTACAGCTATCTCATTAATATTGTATATGATTTCAAGTTAAATAAAGATATGTATAAATAAGTTCAATTTCGAAAAATTAAATTATCTTAAATAAACAAACAACTATATGCATTGAAAGATAAAATTAAACATAAAAGATAAAAAGAAGAAAAAACAAAAGGAGAAATAACACAACAATAAATCACCATAAAGGCATACAAAACCCACAACAAAGGACTACCGAAACCCAGCAAAACCACACCCCTCAACAACCCCCACTTTCTGTTCACCAGCCCCCCCCCGACCCCCTACCCCCCGCCCCGCCCCCCCACCCCCCGACTATCGACAACCCTAGCTCCCCATCCAACTCCCCTAATCACCCACAACCCACCCCACCACCCTTTTAACACCGCCATCTAACCATCCCTCACCAGCCCCCCCCCCCCCCCATCCCTACCCAAACCAGTCCCCTCCCCCCCCTCCCACCCCCCCCAGCCCAAGCCAGATCCCCACCCCCCCCCCCACCAACCCTCCCCACTACCCACCCCCACCCACCTCCCCCACCTTCCACTCCCTAATACACCCCCCCCCCACCCCATCGACACTCTGCCACCCTCTGTCTCCCCTCCCTTACACCCCCCCAAGAGCCCCCCCATTACCTCCCCCCAAACCCCCCTTCCCGACCCCCCTCCTGCTCACCCCCGCTACCCCCCCCTCCACTCCAACACCCTCCCCCGCAGATTCCCCCCTCCCCCCCACCTCCACACCCCTTCCCAATCTACATCACCACCCTGACCACTGCCATAACATCACCTCTCCAATCAGCTACATTGCTATCCACCAATAAAATCCAACCCCCTCACATTAATAACCCACACAAAATTTAACTACAACGCTACTACCACGCACAAATACCCCTGCTATGATCCCAAATGTCCCTTACTATAAAAATGGCATTCAAAAGCGGGTACTTGAGACTGATTAAAAGCGGGTACGGATACGGGTAAACGGGGCGGGTATTACCAGAACCCACAACCAAACCCGAACCCGTATCCAAACCCGCCAACCCGTCCCTGAACCGGACCTAACCGTTTCGGGTTTCGGTTTTCCCCATAGATTTTGGGTGCTTTTGCCATCCCTAATTTCCACTAACATGAGCCCGTGTACCGAACCTTAACACATTTATCATTTAGGATAAAATATTAATCGGGAAGTATGCCACCGTCCCTAGTCTCAATACAAAATGTCCATTACAGGGTGTTCACCATCGGATTCAGACCCCGGACAGGGTTGTCAACCCTAATAGATCCATTTTATGCATTTAGCGTTTACCTCCTCGGGAATTAACGGTCACACAGTAAAAGGCATATACTCATAGCAATGAAATTATATCACGTATCAAAACACATCGCCTTTAATTTTCAAAACAACATGTATCCCTGATGACATCAAATAACGTCCATTTATTATATCATTTATCCCATCTGTTTTGCCCACTTTTATATAATTATTGCATTATTTGGTGCTTAATTGCTTTAAAGTTGATAAATGCAGTAATTCAGGAGTGTTTTGTGAAGATAAGCTAAAAGACGTATAATTTGGAGCTAAAACGAAGATATTTGAATATTACTGATTTCTGACCAATACGCCGTATCCAACAAAAGAGATACGGCATATCAGCACCAAAACTTCACAAGAAAACACGTTTGACCAATTCTCAATACGGCGTATCCTCTATGTTTCCATACGTCATATCCATGAAGATAATTATTCGAAGATATAGTAAATCAAGTAAATTGGGAAAGATATCACTGACTGAGTGAGAATGTAACGCGCACTTCAAGGAATCCAGCCTAATACGTCGTATCGACCTAGCCAAATACGGCATATCGAATCTTTTTCAAACACTATAAATAGAAGACTCAAAAACGAGTTTTCAGTGTGCAATATCATATTCTTTATACCATACTCATTAAAGATGAATTCTAGAAGAGAAGGTCAGCCACCAAGGTCAAGCATTGATCACAAATCCATAGAAGACATCTTGTAATTTTTACTCTCTTAATCGTTCGATTTTTATTGTTTGATTACGCATGTATAATTACAATGGTTGTGGGCTAATACCCTCGGGTATTAGCCATCTTAATGAAAGTTTAATGTTTGGTTTGTTTTAAAATCAATTTCTTAATTTATCGTTGATTGTTTAATTATGTTTATCACCTCATACTTGTTTATGTGTTTGAATATGCGACTTATCATTCAACTGGATCTAGTGATACGGACCAAGTAATCTAGGTACCGGGATAGTTCTCCATATTGTGTTTCATATTACTGGACCAATAGGATCACAAATAACGTTCTGTCTTTGTCTTTGAATTATGAGCTTAGTTGGACCGGTAGGTGACCCGATATGTTCCAGCAATCATGCTCTTAATTAACTGATAAAGATTTGAATAGTAGACTGCATGTATATAAAACACCGTCAAACAATAAGTGGGTAAAGTCCCGTTGGGCTAGGGTTTTAACAGGATCACCATTGCTTTGATTCCCTAAGATAAATTATAATTAAACTAAAGGATGCTTTGTGCGGATGCGTTAATTATGACAGGATTAATCGTGTCTAGGTCTTAGGATGATGTCCTGCCTAAGTCTTAAGAATGATATGCCGCTTCGAGATAAGTAAATCATTGCACTAAAACAAACAAACCAACATTGAAATGGATTTAATATGGCTAATACAGTTTTCTATCATTTGGCTTGTACCGCTTTTCTATCTTTTAATTTTCTTCTTTTGTGTTTATTGTCTATTGAATTGATCTTTGTCTCCACCAAACATGTGCCAGTATCTCAGGCTGAAAACCCCCATATCATTATACAACGTATATAGTATAGGTTTAACTAGTAAATAGACTAATTAGAACTAACTAAAATACTGATAGAATATAGGATAAATGTTTCACTCTTAGTGTTTGACACCCTACTTACCGCGAAACTCTATCTTGACCGGGTACACTGCTCGTTAAAGTGTTGTTTTAGGTTTGTCGGCTAAATATAAATTTAAAATTTGATAATCAAATAATTGACCCTACATGACAGCACATCAAGTTTTTTGCGCCATTGCCGGGGAGTGAATTAATTAAACCTTATTCTTATTAGTATTTCTAACCATTTAATTAGTTTAGTTTAGTGTAATCTAATTATTTAAAATTCTGTTTGTATTTATTCACATTGTGTGTTTAAATTGTTTGTTTAAATTCCCGCATTTAATTGTTTTTAAATAGTATTTTGTTCTGACTGATCACCTGATACGCCATATCCACCAGTTGGATACGACGTATCAAACCTTCTACCCAGAACAGCGTATCTGTTCTTCCAAACAATATGGCGTATTCTGTAAATTCAATACGGCGTACTGGTAATTCAACAGACCTATACGGCGTATTCCAATTAATTGAATACGGCGTATCTGTCAACTGGTACAGTAGCAGATAAAAAATCCATTTGTTTCGATTCTATATTTGATTTCTCTCATCAGGACATATCCTACTGATTTATTGTCGTTTGTTTTAGGTAGTGCATGACAAGAAGTTCTACAAAGGAACTACTCTCACCTTTTAAAAACCCAAAACAAAAATTTCGCTCAAGAAGGAGGCTTTTCGATACACCAAGTCTCGTAGAATCAAATTCATCAGAGTTCGATCACAATTTTGACATCGAGGAACAATCAGAGGAAGACGTAAGAAAAACAATGACGGAAACAATAGAGCGATATATGAGCAAGACCCGAGGAGATTACGGGTCGGCGTTACTAGGCCCTCGATCAACCAAGACACCCACTTTGAATTAAAGAGGCAATTTCTCAAGGAACTTCGTGACAATACTTTTAGTGGCTCAGAACACGAAGATGCAAACGAGCACATCGAGAAGGTTCTAGAGATTGTTGACTTATTTCACATCCCAAAAATAACTCAAGATCAAATCATGTTTCGGGCCTTCCATGTATCCCTCACTAGAGCCGCAAGCAGATGGCTAAGGAACCAGCCATCAGGCTCGATTACAACCTAGGAAGTTCTTAAAACTAAATTTCTAAGCAAATATTGTCCACCTGCCCGTACCGCAAAGAAAATGGAGGAAATCAACAACTTCCAGCAGGAACCCGATGAAATCCTTTTCTGTGCATGGGAAAGATTTAAAGAATTGCTGATGAAGTTCCCACAACATTACTTAACCGACATGCAGGAAGTCATCTTGTTTTATAATGGGCTTGATGTTCCAACTCGACAAATTCTGGACTCAAAAGGTGCCATACCTTCCAAAACTGCCGCTGATGCTAAAATAGACATCCAAGAAATGGTTGAATACTCCCAAAAATGGCACAATGGAACATCTTTAAGAACCAAAAGTACTAAAACTTCTAACGGGCTTGCTGCTATCCAAGCCCAACTCAACAATCTCGGACGAGAAATAAAGAAAGTAAATGAGAAAGTGTACGCTTCTCAGGTCGGATGCGAACTATGCAAGGGACCACACTATATAAAGGATTGTCCACAAAAGGAAGAAGGGAAAACTTTAGAAGAAGCTTACTATACACAGTTCGGTGCACCCTATCAACTTGGAGGACAATATAAAGTAGCGGGGCGAGGATTCTACCAACGAAACAATGGAAACTCTTCGTATCCTGATCGGAGACCGAGCCTGGAAGAATCACTGACCAAATTTATGGCAGAATCAGCTAAAAGGCATGAAGAAAACTCGAACATAATCAAGGAGATCTGAGCTTCTACCGATGCAACGATAAGAAATCAAGGAGCTTCAATTAAGATTTTAGAAATAAAAATCGGACAGATGAGCAAGGTCTTGCAAGAAAGAGGGTTTGGAATCCTACCCAACTCTACGGAAACAAACCCTCGAGACCAAGTTAAATCAATCTCAACTGCTAAAGCTGATTTTTCTAAGATACGTCGTATCGGATGTGGTACATACGCTGTATCGGGGACACAGCACAAGAGTATACTGTCTAAAACAGTCCCTTTTCCAAGACGACTACAAAACTTTGGCTGTGATGATTGGAGAGAGCCACAAGATGTGAAGATTCTGGATGCTTATGATCACACCTTGCCTTAGAAAGAAAAAGACCCAGGAGCTTTACTTTACCTTGTTTTATTCATAATATTTGTTTTGATAAATCTCTTGTTGACCTAGGAGCAAGTGTGAGCGTTATGCCATTCTCTACCTACACCAACCTTGGTCTAGGAATTTTGTCTCATACTAGGTTGACCATCGAACTGGCTGATCGAACCATAAAACAACCAAGGGATATTTCCGAAAATGTGCTAGTAAGGATAGGCAAATTTATTTTCCCTATAGACTTTATCATCTTGGACATACCCAAGGATGACGATGTCCCTTTAATCTTCAGACGACCATTCTTGTCAACTGCCCCATTCCAAGATTGATGTCTTCAAAAAGAAGATTACTTTAAGGTTAGGGAAGAAAAACTTCTTTTTAAAAGTATTAAGCCCGCAACTAGCATAATCAAAAGGGTCTTAAAAAACAGAGCTTATTGGAGAGGGTGATGAACCATTCGACCCAACTTATGGTAATTACATAGAATTAAATGATTTGGACACACCTCTAGAACCTAAAACGAATCGAGATGTTGATTTTAAGCCAACTTTTGTTAAAACCGACTCTTATAAAATGAAAATTTCTTGTGTTATCGGGTATAAGTATGTTAACGCTGACCTCCTCCCTTCCTTGCCCATTAACTTAATGTCCAAAAGCTTTTATTATTCCATAGTTAAGGACAAGGATGAAAGGAAGAGTCATGTCGGAACTTTGATCGATATACCTATTTTCGTCAAAAGTTTTTCTATTATTACAGGTTTTACCATCATTGACGGTGATGATATAACAAAAAGACCTTGTTCTCGGCATAAAATTTTGCAAGAAGTACGCATAATGCCAAATGATTATGAGGAAGTTCGCACACGGGGATGGGTGTGAGCGAATTGAAGATGAATAAAGAGAAGAAGGAAAAAGGTCGAACTTAAAGACCGACTGAAATAAAAGTGCTTCCCGGGAGACAACCCGGTCATTTTAATTGATTGTCGCATTTTAATTGTTTGTTGCACGAGTCTGTCTTCCCAGACACTCTATACGGCATATCAAACCCCTCTGGATACGGCGTGTAGACGTGTCTGGACGTTATCAGTTTTAAAAACTAAATATTTAATTTCCAGTATTTAATTGTTTTTACAGAAACAATACGGCGTATCCTAAGGTTTGGGATACGGCGTATTGATCCCTGTACAGTTGTGTGTTTAATTATTTTCTTGTACCATTGTAGCGAGATAGAAATTGCACTTGTCTTCTAATCTTTTATGTAGGACCTTGCTGAAACTATGATATGGTATATTCTGAAAAGGATATGTGTTGAACTTATCCGGGCATGCTGAAGCCCTAGTCAACACACTTTTTGCTCAATAACTCATCTTAGAGAATTATCACGAGCAAAACATCAAGGAGTTTTCAGTTCTAATTTTATTTTCCCTTGTTATTTAATTATTTTATCTATATAATGAAGACGTTGTATAATTTAAGTGGGGGGTGGAGAATTAGAACGTACTTGTCTTCTTTTTACAAAATAACATACTACGAGCTTAAAAGTGCTTAAAAATAGGCCAGATTTTTAAAAAATAGCATGACTTTTGTAAAAATCACTAGCTACATTACTTAGCGCACTATAACCCTTAATACATATTGTAAGAATTATTCCAACTGTCTACAAAATTCCACAAAATTATTAGTGTGCCGGTGATGTAGTAGACTTTAGAACTTGGCCTGGTATATCACTCGAGAAACCGCAAATGGAAAAAAATTTAGCTAAAAAACAGAAAAAAAAAAAACTATGATTTAGATAGAGGAACTTGTTCAACAGTTAATTTAAGATTAAACCAAATAGCTACATGTCATAAATTTAACTTACTACACTGTTAGTTAACTCTCGTGAAACCCGTTTGTTTACTCTTATTTTATAGTAAGATTCCCTAAGAACAACTGTTTAGCCATTCCCCCTTTTCTTTTTTCTACAAACCAAAATATATGTTTTGTTACACTTTGCACCTTAGCCTACCGGGGTAGATTAAGCCAATTTTAGTTTCAATGTTCTAGTATCCTCTTCGTTAAAGTCTGTATTACCTGTGTCCAAAGTGAATTTTTTTTATCTCTGTAATGGTTAGAGAATGCACAATGCAATGGGAAATTATGTAGCTCGTAAGTTTCGCTACTTTTGCAATTATGAGTCATGTCCGAAGAAAAAGTGTTACAAGGAAAAAATTATCCAGACGAATTATGATAGTGAAGACGGTGGAATCAAACCGAGGTTTATTATGTATTGTTTCAAAAAAAAAATAGTCGGTTCAAAAGAAGTCTATACCGAAGGAATTACTTGGAAGGATCTATTATTCGTGATATTACAAAATCAACGATGTAAAGTTCCTTGTAAAAAGTGGCCGATATCACCACTTATTCAGTAAAAGTATGGTGAAGAGCAAGGATGTAAGGGAAGTTGACCATAATGCGAATGCCAACTAAGGATGTCTTGACATTTTCTGTGATCGATGAGTTTGTCTAATGATGTTCGAGTCTTTACCATATGAACGATCGAAGAAAGTTTACTAGCAACCGTACCTTATTTGTTGCTTAACTATTTGTTTTGTATATTTTTATTTAACGACCATTTTACTCCTTCCCTTTCTTGATACCAAACCCATAGGATATACACGAATGAGGTGTGTTCGAGCGTGGAATGTCTAATTCTTATCGTTACTGCATGTATGCATGGTCTCAGCTGCCTGTTTGACGACGACCTTTAGGTGAAAGTCCAAGAAGCTCCATAACCCTATAGCATCTTCATTCTTGAAAGAATGATTTAACCCAAGCCTATTTATAAGTACCCAATTTATCTTTTGACTTGTTTCTCCTTAGCTTTAACGGTGGAGATGTGTATCCTTGCCAAGCCTATGATACGAAACTAATAATGACCGAGCAATTGAGCATACTACTTAAATGTTGCACCCTAGATTAGTTGAGTGATCTGAGTGTTTTCATTTCCATATTTCGTGAGGAGCTTGGTTATGTACAGGTGATTAGGACAAAACGATGCTTAAACGGAAAATCCTTAACTTCGGTTGGGACACATTTTTATAAATTGAAATTTTTTCTAAGGTCTACTTGAGGACAAGTAGGATTTAAGTGGGGGATATTTGATGACATCAAATAACGTCACTTTATTATATCATTTATCCCATCTGTTTTGCCCAATTTTATATAATTATTGCATTATTTGGTACTTAATTGCTTTAAAGTTGGTAAACGCAGTAATTCAGGAGTGTTTTGTGAAGACAAGCTAAAAGGCGCATAATTTGGAGCTAAAATGAAGACATTTGAAGATTGCTGAATTTTCACCAATACGCCGTATCCAGCAAAAGAGACACGGCGTATCAGCGCCAAGACTTCACAAGAAAACGCGTTTGACCAATTCCCGATACGGCGTATCAATGTTGTCTACATACGCCGTATCCATGAAGATAACTATTTGAAGATACATTAAATCAGGTAAATTGGGAATGATATCAAAGATTTATTATGAACGTAGCGCGCACTCTAAGGAATCCAGCCTAATACGCCTTATCGACCTTGCCAGATACGGCGTATCGAGTCTTTTTCAAACACTATAAATAGAAGACTCAAAAATGAGTTTTCAGTGTGCAATATCATATTCTTTATACCATACTCATTAAAGACGAATTTTAGAAGAGAAGATCAGCCACCAAGGTCAAGCATTGATCACGAATCCATATAAGACATCGTGTAATTTTTACTCTCTTAATCGTTTGATTTTCATTGTTTGATTACGCTTGTATAATTACAATGGTTGTGGGCTAATACCCTCGGGTATTAGCCATCTTAATGAAAGTTAATGTATTGGTTTGTTTTTAAAAACGATTTCTTATTAATCGTTGATTGTTTTATTAAGTTTATCACCTCTCATACTTGTTTAGGTTAGAAATATCAAACTATCAATCAACCTGGTCTAGTGATACCTAAAAACTAATCTATAAACCAGGATACTCATCCATATCGTGCCTTATATTACTTAGACCAATAGGATCACAAAAAACATTTGAACGTTCTGTCTTTGTCTTTAATTTATGAGCTTAGTTGGACCGGTAGGTGACCCGTTTATGTTTCAGCAATCATGCTCTTAATTAACTGATAAAGATTTGAATAGTGGACTACCAGTATATAAAACACCGTCAAACAATAAGTGGGTAAAGTCCCGTTGGGCTAGGGTTTTAACAGGATCACCACTGCTTTGATTCCCTAAGATAGATTATAATTAAACTAAAGGATGCTTTATGCGGATGCGTTAATTGTGACAGGATTAATCGTGTCTAGGTCTTAGGATGATGTCCCGCCTAAGTCTTAAGAATGATATGCCGCTTCGAGATAAGTAAATCATTGCACTAAAACAAACAAACCAACATTGAACTGGATTTAATATGGCTAATACAGTTTTCTATCATTTGGCTTGTACCGCTTTTCTATCTTCTGATTTTCTTCTTTTGTGTTTATTGTGTATTGAATTGATATTTGTCTCCACCAAACCTGTGCCAGTCTCTCAGGCTGAAAACCCCCATATCATTAGACAACGTATATAGCTAGGTTTAACCAGTAAATAGACTAATTAGAACTAATTAAAATACTGATAGAATATAGGATAAATGTTTTACTCTTAGTGTTCGACACCCTACTTACCGCGAAACTCCATCTTGACCGGGTACACTGCTCGTTAAAGTGTTGTTTTAGGTTTGTCTGCTAAATATAAATTTAAAACTTGATAATCAAATAATTGACCCTACACGACAGCACATCAATCCCCCTCGCGGGTTATAAAACATTTAAAACACTTCAAAAGCGAGGCTATGAACTCACCTTGATCGAAGCCGAAGATCAAATAATCGAATCTACCACAAACAATCAACGAACACGATCACGACCTATAAATTACGTCGCTCAATTACAAAGTGCATAATGTACGATTAAATGATACGTACGTCGCAACGACAAAATCATATATACTTATATGTACTTATATACATACATACATGTGATGAGAAATCCACTTGCGCGTCTTAGATCTTAATCCCTCGTATAGTTGAGTTACGACCTTCCTTTATTTACAGGTTACGATACTCTATCGGAAACTTTCTATTTTCGGAAACTTTCTATTTTTAGAAAGTTGCTATTTTCGAAAAGTTGCCATTTTTAGTAAGTCCCGTCAACTAATTATATGTATAATCATATTTATTTATCTCGTCGTACATTTGACACCCAATTTGGTTATTAATTACACGTATTGGAGTTATATCTTGAATATTATAAAAGTTACTAATTTTAGACTTTCCATTTTTAGAGCCGCCCAACGGTCTCAAAATAATTACTTGCATAAGAATATTAATCGATATTATTTTTATTAATCGAATCGCCCTTATAACGTATTGACGTTGATTAAAATATCTGTTGACTTTTCATACATATAATATATTTATTTTCTAAATTGCGACTAGTCTAGTTTATTCGTTAAGAGTCGTTAAATCCAAAATACTATTATCATACTACTAACAGTGATTATTATCTTTATACAAACTCACAAGTTTCATATTAACCCATTTTACATAATAAAGTCAATGTTTAACTTTATTTTTAACTTTATTTGACTTTTATAAATATATATATACTTTTTATTTAGATCTGACCCGTCCAAAACGACCAGCTATATCACATTTTCACGACTCGAACTCATAAGAGATTTATGGAAAACAATGTTCCGGACAACTTTTTAGTTTTATTCGAGACCTGAATCTCAACAGAAAATGACCAAAATGCCCTTACAAGATTCTGCTATAACTTATTACATTTTTTATATAGTGCAGAAATTTGACTTTCAGTTTTGACCCGTTATCACACGATTTTAAAACTAGCAAACCTCGCGGCAAAGCAAAATGATATTCCGAACAACTTTTGTGTTTCGCCGGAAGGCTAAAACGGACACGAAAGTGCTCAAATCGGACTATTAAATTTCTGTCAGCTTTTAATATATTACAAGTGACTTTATTATCTAGCTTAAAGTGTATATCTCGATTTCGCTCTAGATTCTTCGTTATTAAAAGTTAGAATGTTCATTTTATATCAAAACGATCGTAAAGATAAACTCTATCATATTTTCCAAACAAGAATCAGATTTTACAAAATCTCGAGCCTCGTTTTCCCTGTCAAAGTTTCTGCCCAGATTTGCGCGTTACAAAACGCGCCAAAATTCATTTTCGACCCAAAAATCTATTCACGACACATCTAAAATAGCCTATAAACAATATCTAATTCGCTCAATCAACCAAACAAACAAAATCTAAACAGAGACGACACAAACAAAGATCCTCCGGATATCAACACATCCGTCGGCTATATTGGCTAGGGGAGGGCTCATCATGTTTTTTTTGTCAAATTTATTTACTTGTATAATCCTTGTAAACACTTTTAATTTAAAGTAGCATTTGACATTTAAATGGAAGCATGCCAATTTAAGTAAAACGTGAGTTTTGGCCAAGTCGAGGAACAAATGACAACGGAGTCCGTGAAAAAATATAATTTACAAAAATAAAACATTAACGGGGCACGCCATAATTTATTACTATGCCAAAAACGTTTAACGGTGTGCGGTCAAACGCTGACTCGCGAATCGGTTAAGAATAAAATTATGAAATTTTCTCCAATTCGTTCGTAATAAAATACTAAAATAATTATCTATGACAATAAAAAATTTAAATGTCGACGTTCAATCATACGAATTTATAAGATAATAATTATGATGTCGAATTCGTGATCGCCATACGCGTCGTAAAACTCGAGTTGTTGCAATTCACCAACCTTAAAAGGAGCGTCGTCCCGGTGCTCGTCCTTTCTTACTCTTCTTGATTTCGCTTGCGATGAGATGGTTTCCTCATCATCGAACGGACTCAGATGTTCGTACGCAAAAATGACGCGATATAATACTCGCCTTGACTATTCCGGATGGAAAGTCAGCAAAACAAATGGTAATTTATACCAACGAGATCAAAAATATAATTACAATCGCTCTTATCATAAGAGGCAAAATACGCCACGGAATTATCCGATAAAATTTATCACGCCGTTCCTAAAAGGAAGGCTTTTAAGATGAAAAATCAACCCAACTCAATTTGGTGATCTTACCAACAAAACCAAGCGCACATCGCTATACAAAACCAAAACACACGTCGCTAATCCAAAACCAAAACGTACGTCAACAATCAAAACCAAAATATACGTCATTATCCAAAACCAAAACATACGTCGCCTTCCCGGTCTCATTAAATAATGCACCACCGGTTGCGAAAATATTCTGGAGTACATATGACCCCATCAAACGCATTATAGCATCATTACACATAACCACATAATCATATAAGCACATTTTTGTCTATTCTTCATTTTAAAATGACTTTCTATTTTGGCCTAGCTTTACTTAGGCATTTCATTACACCCGCTTTTAACCAAGCATTGGCGATAATTATCACGTATCGTGCTTGCTTACTACGAAGCTTTAGCAAAACAATTCATGCTCGCTTACAATGAAGCCCTAGCAAACCAACCGGTGCTCGTCCTTTTTTACTCGTCTTAATTTTGCTTGCGATGAGACGATTTCCTCATCATCGAAAGGACTCACATGTTCGTATGCAAAAATGACGCGATATAATACTCGCCTTGACTATTCCGGATGGAAAGTCAGCAAAACAAATGGTAATTTATACCAACGAGATCAAAAATATAATTACAATCGCTCTTATCATAAGAGACAAAATACGCCTCGGAATTATCCGATAAAATTTATCACGCCGTTCCTAAAAGGAAGGCTTTTAAGACAAAAAATCAACCCAACTCAATTTGGTGATCTTACCAACAAAACCAAGCGCACATCGCTACACAAAACCAAAACACACGTCGCTAATCCAAAACCAAAACGTACGTCGCTAATCCAAAACTAAAACATACGTCGCTAATCCAAAACCAAAACATACGTCAGCCTACCGGTCTCATAAATAATGCACCACCGTATTGCGAAATATCTGATTACATATGAACCCATCAAACGCATTATAAATCATTACACATCACCACATAATCATAAAAAGCACATTTTTGTCTATTCTTCATTATTAAAATGACATTCTATTTGGACCAAGCTTTACCTAGCAATTCACTGTACACCCGCTATTTCACCAGCATAGGGGCGATAATTAACACGAAACATGCTTGCTTTACACGAAACATTATCAAACAATTCAGCTCGCATACAATGAAGCCCTAGCAAACCAACCGGCGCTCGTCCTTTTTTACTCATCTTAATTTTGCTTGCGATGAGACGATTTCCTCATCATCGAAAGGACTCACATGTTCGTATGCAAAAATGACGCGATATAATACTCGCCTTGACTATTCCGGATGGAAAGTCAGCAAAACAAATGGTAATTTATACCAACGAGATCCAAAATATAATTACAATCGCTCTTATCATAAGAGGCAAAATACTCTCCGAAATTATCTATAACAATAAATCACGCCGTTCCTAAAGGAAGCTTTTCAAGACAAAAAATCAACCCAACTCAATTTGGTGATCTTACCAACAAAACCAAGCGCACGTCGCTACACAAAACCAAAACACACGTCGCTACACAAAACCAAAACACACGTCGCTAATCCAAAACCAAAACGTACGTCGCTAATCCAAAACTAAAACATACGTCGCTAATCCAAAACCAAAACATACGTCGCCCTCCCGGTCTCATTAAACAATGCACCACTGGTTGCGAAAATATTCCGGAGTACATACGACCCCATCAAACGCATTATAGCATCATTACACATAACCACATAATCATTAAAGCAAATATTCGCCTATTCGTCATTTTAAAATGACTTTCTATTTTGGCCTAGCTTTACTTAGGCATTTCATCACACCCGTTTTTAACCGAGCATTGGCGATAATTATCACGTATCGTGCTTGCTTACTTCGAAGCTTTAGCAAAACAATCCATGCTCGCTTACAATGAAGCCCTAGCAAACCAACCGTGCTGCTCGTCACGCGGGTTCATACCCAACCGATCAAATTGCTCATTATACCGGGCTTACCAGATGGCCAAGCTTCTTGGTAATGATCTCGACTTAATCACGGCTAGGTCTTAGCCAACCATAGACTTGCTTGTGGGTTAACAAGCCCCAATCAACAATAGACTATCAGGTTTGCGTACCTCTCAAACCAACCTTCATCTACACCCGGGTAAGTATACCTATTCACTCACGTCTTATGCTACATCATGGCAGCGCAAAGCGACCTAAACGCTTACTATCATTCAAAAGCACATAGCACATAAAGCATATTTTCATATAATTCGGCGGCGATAATCCCGCTAGAAAACATATATTGTCGAAAGACAAGTTGAAAACAATCAAGAAAACAATTGAGCATCATGGGCTCGTTGCTCATTTGACGAAGATCGCAATTCCAACTCCAACGTTTCCACACTACGACTAGCATAGTCGACTCGGTCCTAACGTATCTCATCAAATCTTCGATGACTCGACTAATCAAGTCGAGGCAATCATGCTCATTCCTAGTTCAATACCGCTCGACTTAAGGCGTTAGCTACTTTGATTATTCCTCTAGGATGGGAATGGATGTCGCCATTCGGTTAGAGTCTCCAATCTTTTCGCCCTTATATACGCACTTTGAGTCGCTACGTCAAGGGGTAAGGACCACTACACCTAACCTTAAGTTAGGGGTCGCTTAGTGTCTTATTCTAATCCTCGATGATCCAGGTATGTTCACAACTATACTACCACCACATTATATTTTTCCATGACTTTCGGGTATGTCTACGTGTCTATGCACGACGGCACTCTATACCGTTACTAGTCCTTAGAAATTCTTCCGTTACGCGACGTGTGGATGTTCAGTCCGACCTCACACCAAGTCTTGCTACAACAAGCATCCAGTTCGCACCCTTGATGACTCAATTCTACAATTTCTTACTAGCACACCGACCACACTTGGTCTCGACACATGTCTCCATAACAACCGCCGATCTATATTATCACGAACTAGACTTCACTTCTTTCCAGACACACTCGTTCCGAACAATACTGTTGATATTATCTCTTTGTGACGACTTGGTTATGAGACTCTCTTCATGCAGTCAATAGGAGTAAGGTTACTTGCACAAAAATCCGTAGCAGGGGTAAAAACATTTTCTCCTTCTGAAAGCTTGACCCAAACATTTATCCCAATTATCTAGCATTTTAAGGGTGACGATTT